>ML846709.1:0-11395 GCA_009831015.1 Picea engelmannii
ATGGGCATCAAAAGTAGGTTGGGAAGATGTTGCAGAGAAAGCTCGATAAGATCAGAAGAGATAGTGCAAAGGATGGTTGGCATGCTTTATAGGCAGTATGTGCTGGTCATTGATGGCAGGATCAAAGTGTGCATCGATGGAAAAACAGGAACAAAGTAAGCTCAAGAGGTATTAGCGCAGAGTCGAATGCAGTGCATAGGTGCGCACCAGGGATGAGGTTAACTCATGACTAAATCTCAAGGGAGATAGTGTACTTAGGATCACAGGCGGATCAAAGGTAAAGGCCTTTGACACTTAGAAATTATTCCAAGTAAGGAGGATGCGTAAGCTCAAAGGAGAAGCGTATTTTTCGTGGGATCCCATCTCGAATTCCCGATGAGCGTCAGATCTCAATGTAGACAAGAGGAGCGCGCAGATATGGAGAATAGATCTCGGGTGTTAGATCTGAGCGCAGGGTTCGACCACCGTTGGATCGAGGAGAACCTGCACGCTCTTTAAAGTCAAAGGAGTAGAGGGCTCACAAAATCCATAAATAAGGAGGACCACCCATCTTCAAGCAGGACACGTGGACACAGATCAACATTTCGCTGACCGGAGAGTCAAAGGAACGGGGCTCTCGAAATCGCGAAATGTGAAATCGTGACTTAACCACAACCGTCAGATCAAGATGTGATATGCATCGTTGATCCTAGTCCATATTTGAGTTTCATGGATCGAGAGTTGAAGGTGTCAAAGAATAATAACCACGGGAATCCCGAAATCATGATATGCGATACTACGATTTAATTGCATTCGTCAAATCAAGATGTGATCTGGACCGTCGATCCAACTCACGTCAGCAAACCACGTCAGCTAGGAACACGTGGCACAACTAGGTAATGATAAGTGTTAGACTGATTCAACATTTCAAGCACATGTAAGTCACGAATCATGGTGACACATGGCAAGTATTCGACACATGTGACGTCAGCAGGTTTACACCACATTGGAGTTTCAGAAATCGGGAGATAGAGATGTCAAGAAACTCTCAGCATCAGGAGTCTCGAAATTCTGAATTATGAAATGCCGAAATCCCATCAACCATCCATCTCTGGGGGTTATGTGGACCATTGATCTGACTCCCTTTCGGAGTTTTGTGGATCGAGAGTTGGAAGCATCAATAACATTCATCACAGGAATGTTGAAATCGCGATATGCGAAATCGCGAAATGATCTGAGCCGTCAGATCAAGTGTTTATCAGGACCGTTGATCCCATGCCATTTCGGGGTATTGGGGATCGTAACTTGGAGATTCGAGATGTCTCATCTCTAGACTCATGAAATGCAAAATCGCGAAAGCACCTTATGCATAAGGTTGTGGTCACAGTCCTTGGTCACATCAGCGAGAGATGGAGGAAATAGCTAGAGCAACCAAGCTCCATTTCGGGGATCGCGAGTGGGAATGTTGAGATGCATGGTCACACGAATGCCGAATTTCCAAATGCCAAAATGTCAAAATGAATGCAAATTCCCATGGAATCAGTCCAATGGTGCAGGTGAAATAGAACAAGATCGGAGGGATATTGTAGCACGTCGCAGTGTAACTGCTAGAAATCATTGATGGTCTCTGCTAGAGAATTCGAAGAGACCTTTGTGTGATCACCAGAGAAGCTAAAGAGTCTCTAAGCTTCATCCAGTAAAGCAAGCTGATGGTTAGGAGGGTTGACAGATGGATGAGAGTTGAATCATGTAACTGAAACAGGAGGCATAAGCTCGATTGTGCCAGAGAAGACGAGGAGTCTCAACTGCCAGAGAGGCTGAGGACTCTTAGCAGAACACCCAATGATACTGAACGCATGGCGAGAACCACCAGAGAATTTGAAGAGTTTTGATCATCAGGAAAAGCACTCGAGATATGCAGTAGATTTGGCATGGTGTGAGCATGCAGTGGCATGGAAAATATTGCATGCACAAGGAGCACGGGTACTATAAGAATGTTGAACAAAGAAGAGATGGAGGTTGTTTTCATGGTGAGGATTCAAGTGTGAGCAAGGAGGCAGAGCGCAGGAGAAGAGATGCATGCTAGAGGAAGGTTGCATCAAAGGGATATGGTGCAGAGAGTATAAAAGGCAGAAGAATAGAAAGTGCAAGGGGCGTGCAGAAGACACTGATGCAGATAGGACAAAGCAGCGTAACAAAACAACAACAGGGTTGGTAAGCCATTGAACAATTTTATATCATTGTAGTAAGTTTCAGTAACAAAGAATTTATTATTATTCAGGGTGGTTGGGAGGTGCTAGGGAGGACTGGTGTCCTCAAAGGTTCAAGTGGATGCTTGAACACAGGGAGTTGGTGCTTCCTTCTAGTTGGTGCTAGAGAAACCAGGGAGTTGGTGATTCCTTCTAGTTGGTGCTAGAGAAACGAGGGGGTTGGTGCTTCCTTCTAGTGGGTGCTAGAGAAAACAGAGAGTCGGTTCTCTCAGCAAGTTGCAGCTTGCAGAAACAGATGTTGTAGCCTCACAATGAGTTGGTTCTCATATCTATGATAATGTAAAGAATGTAGATAATATTTATCATATAAAGAAAATGAGGTTTTTACCCTGTATGGGTTTCCTCGGGAATTATTTGTCTCTGTATTTCTCATACATGTGACTGATGTTGGATGTGCCTTTGTTTAATTCTCTGCATTATTGTGATCATCATTGAGTGCCTTGTAAATATTTCAAAAGAAGCATAATTGTTTAAGCACGGTAATAACTGATTCACCCCCGCCCTCTCAGTTGTCCAACAGTTTCAACATTCTTCCATTTACAGGTCCTCCTGGCACATTGGTCCCATCATTGTTATTGTGCAGAAAAGCGTTATTTCCTCTTAATGCTTGAATCATGTAAGGTCCCTTCCATAGACTATCAAACTTGACATGCTTCCCCTTATCTTCATTTCTGGCATCCCACCTCAAAACCAGATCACCTAGCTCAAAGTCATCTTCTTTAGTTCTTTTATCAAAGATATTTTTTATGCTCTCCTGGACAACCTGAGTTTTGTTGTATACTTATTCTCTAGATTGTTGCAAGTGGATCATCTGGTTTATCCTTCTTTTGGATTCGTTCTGCACTTCTTTCATCTCTTGCAGAATTTTCATGATGGGAACCCCTAAAGAGGTAGGAAAAACTACTTCACTGCCATAGACCAATTGATATGGAGACATACCAATTGACTTCTTAGTGGTCAGTCTGTCGGCCCAAAGTGCGAAAACCATCTTGTTATGACATGACTTTTTGTTTTCTTGTAGTGTCTTCTTAATAATGTTCACCAAGGTTTTATTGGATGACTCAACCAGCCCATTCCCCTGAGGGTAATACGTTGTGGAGTGTCCCAAAGTGATATGATACTGGATGCAAAAATCTATGAGCTTCTTAGATTGGAAATCAGTTGCATTGTCGGTTATGATTTTTCTTGGACACTCAAAGCGAGACAAGATATTATTTTCCAGAAATTTAATAATGACAGAATCAGTAGCTTGCCTACTTGGTATAGCTTCAATCCATTTTGTGAAATAGTCTGTGGCAGTAAGAATCCATTTGTGCTGGCCCAAAGAGGGAGGATGTATCTCTCTGATAAAATCTAATCCCCATTGTTGGAAAGGAGTTTCAATAGAGATGGGTTTCAGGGGCAAAGGAAGGAGCTTCTTTTTTCCCTCGAACACTTGACATTTATGGCACGAAGTCACTTTCTTATGCACATCAACGAAGAGTGTAGGCCAATAAAACCCAAATCTGAGGATTTTATTAGCTATTGTCTTCCAACTCAGGTGACCACCACAGTCTCTTACATGAAAATCCTGTAAGAATTTTTCAACTTCATCTTTTAGCAGGCAATTTAACAAAATACCTCCAGGATCCTTCCAATAAAGATTGCCTTCTAGAATGCAAATTTTTAATGCTTTCAATTTCAAAAACCTAGCTTTAGTTTTTGTTAGACCAGGTGGAGCTTGTAAGTTATGCAAAACAAATATAAGGTCTTGTACCATGGAGAGTTCATAAATACCTCTTTCACGCTTGGAGTCGCCTCCTCTCCATGTTCATCTACTGCAGCTATAAAATTAATATCTAAATCCTGAAAATTAGATTCATCCATTAACTTTGCTAGACCTTGACCTTTAATTAGTTTAGTAGGATTAATCTCTCTGTCATACTCTAGACTAATAACAATTCATTTTCCTCTTTTTCCATCTGGATTGTCCCGAGTTAAAATGTCCTTTACTACTGCGTTCGGAACATAAGCAATTGTGTGGGAATGGAGAATATAGACTCTAAAATCCTTTATGGCTTTTACCAGAGCAAAATATTATTTCTCCATTATTTTGTAATTCAAAGTAGAATCTCTTAAGGATTTACTGAAAAGGGCTATGGGTTGTTCATACCCTTCATTGTTTTTCTCTAATAATACTACTGCAATGGTATGTTCAGAAGCGAAAGAGAAAAGGTAAAAATATTTGGTGAAGTCAGGACTGATCAAAACTGGAGCCTGTGTGACTGCGTGCTTAACCTGTTCAAAAGACTTCTTGGATTCAGTGTTCCATTTTATTTTTGTGTCCTTTTTTAACATGTTGGTGATGTTCCTGATAATCTCAGACAGATTGGGTATGAATCTTCTCATAAATTTCATTTTGTCAATGAAAGTTTGTAAATCTTTGATGTTTCTAGGATGTTCCAGTTTCTGAATGGCTTCTATTCTGCTAGGATCTATCTTAATTTCATCCTTAAATATTATGTGTCCCAACAGTTTACCTTCCTCTAATTCGAAAAGGATTTTCTTAGGATTCAGAGAAATCCCAAATTTCCTGCATTTCTCAAACACTTGTCTGAGATGTTGTAAGTGCTCTTCGTCAGATTGGGAATAAACAATTACATCATCTAGATAAATGAAAATAAATATGCCAAGTTTTTCCACAAAAGATATGTCCATCGTTCTTTGGAAAGTGTCCCCATCGTTTATCAAACTGAAGGGCAGCTTCACGTACTTGAAGGTTCCCCAAGGTGTTGTGAAGGTTGTTTTCTCCTGATCATCTGGGTAAACGAGAACCTGGTTGTAGCCTAAGAAACCATCTAGTAAGGAGATTCAACTGGATCCAACTACCTTTTGCAATATGTGGTCCATTTTTGGCAATGGTAGTTGTCTTTTATGGAAACCTTGTTCAGGTTTTGGAAATCAATGCAAAGCCTGATTTCTCTAGTTTTCTTTCGGGTCGGAACTAGATTTCAAACCCATTTGGAAAATCTTAAGGGAACTATGATTTTAGCATCATACATCTTTTTGATTTCTTTTTCTATCAGGGGAAGTAACTTGGGATTGATTCTCCTAAGTTTCTGTCTGAAAGGTTTTTTTTCTTCTTTTATCGGGATCCTATGCTGTATGATACTTGTGTCGTAAGATTTTAAATCTTCATAACCCCAAGCAAACACATATACATATTATTTGACAAGTTCAATGTAATTGAGTTTGTTCTCAGTGGGTAAATATTTGGAGAGTTTTACCACCTTGGGTTTCTCCTCTGTCCCTATGTTACAGTCCTCAACCTCTTTACCACTGGCTTCAATTTTGGGTTTTTTTGCCACATCATTAAAATCAAACATGTCTTCTAACGGAACTAAACCCCTAGGTAACACATTATTGTTTAAGTGAAAAACATCAGAATCCACCTCGTCTTCACTTAATTCTTCTGAATCTATTTTATTTACACTATGATTCCCAAAAACAGATTTATTTACATCTTCATCATCATTTTCTAAGTCTATATTTGTACACTCGAAATCATTTTTACATTGTAGAAAATCTTCAATTTGATCATCGTTCCCAAATACCTGCCAGTATCTGATGTTTTCTGGGATAGTCGGTCTGCACTTCACCTCTACTGTGTATGGGAAAGTTGAACAAAAAGGTATCTTGCATGTAGCTATCGACGTAGCTAACACATCTGCTAAAATGTTCTGTCCCCTTGGCATCACCTGCAAATCGATTTCTGTGAAACATTGAAGGGAATCCAAAACAACATTCCTATAAGCTCTAAGCCTAGGATGTTTTGTTGCATACTCACCTTTAATTTGTTTGATAATTAATTTGGAATCTCCTCTTACCATGATTTGTTTGGCACCAACCTTCTTCAGTAGTTTTAGACCGAGCATCAAAGCTTCGTACTCGGCTATGTTGTTAGTGCATTGAAAATTCAATTTGTAAGAATGACTCTATGAATACCTTGATTTTTTATTATGAAACCAAACTCCTGCTCCATCTCCCTCTTTGCTCATAGCTCCATCAAATTCCATGCTCCAGAACTCTGCTGGCAGTTCTTCAGTTATTACAATTTCCTTTCCTTTTGCCTCAGTGATTTCTTGCCCTTCTTTTGGATCAAGTGTATCTTCTTCCAGCTAAGCGATTTGTTCTTCCATATCACCATCGTTATATAGGATGAAGGAATCCATATCGATGTGTGCATAGTATAGAGGGTAGTTATGTGGATTTTCTTGGCTACTGACCATATATTTCATCAGTGTCTCTCTGTACAGTCTTCTCTATTGTCTGAATACTGTGATAGTGGCATATGACATATCCAACTACAAAGTGCCTTTCAGTTTGGCCCCCCAAGACCTGGAAAACAACATACCATATTTAGGGGGGATGTCCATGACCACAACATCCATAACCATGATTTATGATGGAATCTGAAATAGGGTGATACATAAGTCTTTGATCAACCCGATACACCTGACTTTGCTGGAGTCAAAAGAGTGCAAATATTTGTAGGGTCTGGTGACCTCCAGTCCCAACTTTTCCATCACTTCTTTAGGCATCAAGTTGTGAGAATCACCCGAATCTAACATAGTATTGTGCAGAATCAGGTCATGTATATTAAGGCTGATGTAAAAAGGAGCGACAACACCGGTGTCGATCTAACCATCAGCTTCAGGGCCAAAAAGGATTTTAGGTTGATCATCGGTAAGATTTACTGTGTCTGAATGATTTTTTGATCCAACATTCACGGCCTTCATGCCTATCTCTGGCTCGATGCTCAGCGCTTTGATCACCTGCGATCGGTATGCGTTCTTACTCATCAGCTCGGAAAGGGGAATGGGAATCTTCAATTTGGATAATTCCCCTTCAAGGCTGAAAGTAGTGGGTACTCTACTTAGGCTCAGCAATTCTGATCTGTCTATGATAGTTTTATGGGTAGAAGTACTTGGTTGACGAATTGATGAAACCTCAGTCTGCATTGATCTTTGTAAAATGTTAGGGTTTCTTTTTGCGGGAGATTCAGCATTTCCTTTCTCAGGGATCTTCTTGGTAGAAGGCTCCGAGGTCTTCGTGGTTTCGACTATTTTCTTCATTTCGGTTACCTTATTTGGGGGATCTTCATTTGTCTTTTTTCTCCTCAGATTGTACCACCTATGAACCTTCATAATGGAATTTTCAAATGCTTGTTGTTTTGTTTCCTCTGCTTCCTCATTTAACTCTATTTGAGAAAGAAGGAAAAGTTTTTTCTCTTCCTGAGTGAGGAATAGGGCTTCGTCGTCGTGAACGCCCATGAGTTTTATATGCGTGACATCTAATTATTCAATTTTATCCTCACCTTCATCAGCATAATTTTCCTATAGGGGTGGTCTGATCTGTTGACCAGGACCCCTCTGTTCCCTTTGATCCCCAGGATCTCTATGCCTGATTTAAGGAGGATTTCTTCTGAAGTTAGGATTCTAAATTTGTGGAGCACGTTCGTTCTCTCTAGGAGGATTTATTTCGGCTATAGTAAGTATCTCCATCATCCTTTCCATTTCTCTAGTTAAGGAATCTAGTTTGGCGTCAGAAGAGGATGTGGTAGGTTCCTCTTTAATCGTGACTCTCCTTTCTGTCCTATGTCATGCCCTTCTGGCTAACAGGTTGGCCTCTACACTTACTGCACTTTTCTGCATGTCCTCCAGAGTGGTAGTGTTTCTTTCCCTTAATTGATATGACATATCAGTGTCAAAACCATCAGGGAATTTTATCAATGCCAAACCTTATGGGGGTTTGATATCGACTAGAATCGCATTGTACAAATTGTTGAAGCTGGTGCAGTAGTATTGTACTGTCTCTCCTTGGTTCCTTCTGATGTTTTCGTATTCTGACAAGATCTGGAGAGGATTTTTCTTTACCTCCCATCTGTCCAGAAAACATCTTTGAAAAGAGGTAAGGTCGACCACAGAAGTAGGACGTAAGCCTTTGTACCATTTCTTAACGTCCCTAGTCAGAATCTGTGCAAATAGTATCAATTGAACGTCAGCTTCATCCACTTCCTGCAAGTCAAAATATTCATTCATTTTATCGACATGTTGTTGTACGTTCAAGGGCCCAGTACCATTGAACTGTTGAAGTCTTGTTTCATAGTCCTGGAGCATAGCGTGTAGAGGTGCGGCCAATACCAAAGGAGCATATCTGGCTTCCATGATACGTGCAGGAGGCGGGACAACAATCCAGATGATGGGTGGGGAAGTGATAGAAGATGTGGAGGATGAAGGACTAGCCAGCACAGACTTAGCGGGTTTAGGTTTTACAAAAGTTGCAGCAATAGTTATGGTAGAAAGTTCGACCGACTGCTGGAAGTGGGCTTGGTGTAAAGCTTGATTGAGTTTTTCTACCAAAATTTCTGGCTTGTAAAATTCCTCAAGGAATCTTTGATTAGGGTCAGCCCTGGGAGATAGTATTTCAGGGGTCCAGGGTTGCAGGATGGTTTGATCTAAAAAGGTTTCAGTCACAAAGCTGATAGATTTTGTTCTAAATAGGATTTGTTCAAAAGTGGTGTCAAACTCGAGATCCTGGAGGGAAACAAGTTTCTCTGGAAGAGAAGAGGACCTATGAAAGGGACTATGACTCTCTGAACCTTCTGCAATGATCTTCTTTTTGAGTAACCGCTCTGGATTATCAATTACTACTGCAAGTTATGGATCCAGGTGAGATCGAGTATAAGCTCTTTTAGGTGCCAAAATTTTAATTTTTATATATTTTTATTTCTATGAATCCAAAATTTCTATGTACAAACTTTTAACAACCTCTTAACATTATCTCTTTCTCAGATTTACGATTAGTTCAAAAGTAAAGTTTTCTTCTAGCGAAAAGAAATCGTGGGATTGAAGGTTTGTTCAGCTTCCCCAGTGGAGTCGTGACTATGTTATCGCTCTGTAAATTCCCAAAGGTTGTCAGGGTAGAAGAAATTTTCCAGAGGTAACTTTATCCAACCACTTCGAAATTGGAATCTAGCCCTGCCAGTTTCAGAGAGGGATCTCTCTCTAAGATTTAGATATGTTTTAACTTTGAGATATTAGGCTAGTTAAGTAGAATAAGATTGAATGGTTTGCTTTTTGTAAAGTTGGCTGAAATAGGGTTTATGCATCCATTGGGCTATGGGGTCTGTATTATAAGGATAGAGATCTAAACAGGAAATAAAAGATTCTTTTCACAGGGCAACGTAATGCATTCGTTGGATTCTTTGGCAGTAAAGTGATGGATAGCAGAAAAGATGAGAATATCAATTAAAGTAAAAAAGCATTTAAGAATTTCTTCACTACAACATTATAAGATAAACATTCAGATCTTTAAAGTCTGAGCTAGGGTATACAAAGATAAATATTGCAACATACGCTACTTTTAAAAGATCAAATTAGAAAACAATATGATGACTGAGCGAGAAAAAAATTTGACACAGAAAAATAAACATCACCAATGAATAAAACATGGGAATCCTATGAAACATCCCTTTGTATTACTGGAAGATCTCTTGATGAACAATTACAGTCTTTATGGATTATAGGGCGTAAAGATCAACCCTTGGTACCTCAAAGTTCGAAGTATTTATAATAAAAAATTACATACGATCCTGTCATTAAAGATCAAGACGTGGCAGATTCTAAATTTAACTAACTAACTCAACAAGATACAAAAATTCAGGAACTATTGATGATGTGTTAAAATCTTCATGCTAATTTCTGGGGAAAACCGTTGGTGAGTCATCTGCATGACTTCGTCTGATTGGACTGCTAACTAGACTTGGACACCTCATTTCCTACTCGATCAGATTGCATAGATCCTCCCATCGTAGCTGACTGGGAATGATGACCTTGAGTAATCGTCGGTATATTTCATCCATCTCTTTGTACTTGGAAAAATTTGTCTTGATGATGAAAATATACCGGATCCCGTGATGTATGTTGATTTCTAGCTGCAAAGTTTCTAAGAATTCCTTGCTCATTATGCTGCCCTATATTCCCAAAAATTTCAAACTATCTTTGGCCATTGTGGCCAGCTTCTTCTTATAATCAGGAAGGGTCATTAACTTATCATTTAGGACCCTTAAGCTAGGGATCCAGAGTAGTGCAGTGTCAACATGAGGATCTTCGACAGAGGTTAGTATGGGACCCAGGGATTGCAGGATTGAGTAGTTCATTGACCGACAGGGGAGAGTGGACCATGGCAGGGGAAAGTTACTCTAACTTTTCATTGATCTTCAGTGTTGAGAGGAGCGCATCGCTTGTGGGTGCCTTACAGAGGTTTTACATCACCTCATTCGTGCATCAGCACATGCAGTTGATGAAGGCCGTGTGGATCTTGGTAGAGATTTGGAGGATGGACTCATTATGAGATGAGGCCATGGGTCAGGTGCAGGAGGTTCACAGGGTTGATATCTTCCAGGACTATTCTTCACAGAGTATTGCAGTTCACTTTCTGATATGGGATCCAGGGGGTGGAGTGTGCTATTGTTCATCATTGGATGGGTTGTACTATGTATCCCACAGGTGGACATGGGATCCTGGTATTTTACTTGGAGGGATTTGGGTATTGCTTGAGGAAAAGCAATTTTCTAGCAGGGAGGACTGTAATGTCCCCACTTTGGGACATCATCACAAGGCAGAGATTTATGATGACCAGAGTAGCCAGATTGATGCTATAGTGAGAACATGGGTATTTGAGAGGCATTGTGGGGTCCATCTTGCACTGATGATCATATTCCATCATTATGAGCCATTCCGCACAGGTTGTCATTGGTTTCGTTGCATTCTGACGATTTCCAGAATTGACTATTTTGAGCTATAAGTCAATGGAATTCACTAAGAGGTCATTTTGGGCACATTACTTAGAGGAACCTCTCAGTGTAATAGCTCATTGGAATTAGGAGGAGAAACACTACAGGATGGGATGGCTAGAAGTGACTTTCAATGGCCAAGGAAGCCACAAGGAAAGATAAGGATATTTTCAAAGGTAAAAAGGTTAATTAATTAATTAAAGTGATTTAATTAATTAATTAAATATTAATAAAATGAAAGTCATTTTGGAGGGACAAGGTGAGCCAAAAAGTATAAAGGAAAGGCAAGGGCCTCTTCTCATTCATTCAT
>ML846709.1:30095-56064 GCA_009831015.1 Picea engelmannii
TTTCCATCGATGCACACTTTGATCCTGCCATCAATGACCAGCACATACTGCCTATAAAGCATGCCAACCATCCTTTGCACTATCTCTTCTGATCTTATCGAGCTTTCTCTGCAACATCTTCCCAACCTACTTTTGATGCCCATCTGTTACATTCTTCCTATACTCATGCCATCTTCATTGTTGTACTTTCCATCAATGACAAGCATACGCTACTCGTTAAACATTTGCCAACAGTCTCCCCCTTTGGCATTGATGGCAACTAAGGCACCCGAATTCTTTTTTGCCCCTTTGACATCAATTTCAAAGAAGAGACATGCTCCCCCTGAGATATTGCAGTAATTTTAGGAAGCATTAGATATTCAAACAATACAAAACTCCCCCTAACAAGATGGACTCTTTTAGGTGTGAAATGAAATGACACCCAGCTTCTGTCTGAGATATTCAAACGGTGTCTTAGCTAGCGGTTTAGTAAAGATGTCTACAATTTGTTCTGTAGTGGGAATGTAATGGACCTGAACAATCTAATTGGTGACTTGCTCTCTCAGAACATGATGTTTTATGGGAATATGTTTGGTCTTGGAGTGGTACACAGGATTTTTAGACACACTGATGGCACTAGTGTTATCACAATGAATTGGGATCAGTGCAGTGCATTTTACCTCTAAGTCTGCAAGTGTCTGAATCATCCATAATACCTGAGTGCAACAGTTAGCAGTAGCAATGTACTCTGCCTCTATGGTTGATAAAGAAATGGAACCTTGTTTTTTACTAAGCCAAGCTACTAAGGAGTCACCCAAGAAGAATGCTCCTCCACTGGTGCTTTTTCTCTCATCAACATAGTTTGCCCAATCTACATTTGAATAAGAAGTCAACTGAAGACTTTGATTTCTAGGATACCACAGTCCATAAGTCATTTTTTCTTTTAAATACCTGAATATACTTTTGACAACTTGTAAATGACTCTGTTTAGGTGCATCCTGAAATCTTCCTACCATTCCTACAACATGCAATATGTCTGGGTGAGATGCTGTGATGTACAACAGGCTTCCTATCATTGATCGATAGGATCTTTGATCAACATCAGGTGAATCATCATCCTTGCTTAATTTACATCCAGTTAGCATAGGTGTACCCACAGGTTTAGAATCTTCCATTTGAAACCTTTTCAACATTTCTCTTAGAAATTTTTCTTGAGAAATGAACATCCCTTCGGGCCTTTGAGTAATTTGCAAACCAAGGAAAAATGATAGTTCTCCTGTCATAGACATTTCAAATTCAGACTCCATGGCAGAAGCAAACCATTGTACCAATGAATCCTTATTACATCCAAAGATGATGTCATCTACATAGACCAATACGATGAGAAAATCATTATCCTTTGTTTTAATATACAGATTGTTGTCAGCAGTTCCTCTCTTGAACCCTTTGTCTTTTAGATACGTATCCAGTCTGTGATACCAGGCTCGAGGGGCTTGTTTTAAACCATATAAATCTTTCTTCAGCTTGCATACTAAGTTAGGGTTATCAAACAATTTGAAACCCTCTGGTTGTTCCATATAGACTTCTTCGCTTAAATCTCCATTGAGAAAGGCTGACTTGACATCCATTTGGTAGACTTCAAGCCTTTTATGACAAGCATACGCAAGAAACATTCTGATAGCTTCTAATCTTGCTATGGGCGCAAATGTTTCATCAAAATCCAGTCCTTCTATCTGAGCATACCCTTTACAGACTCACCTTGCTTTGTTCCTGATAACTTGTCCTTGCTCATTCAACTTATTCTTAAAGATCCATTTGGAGCCAATGATGTTTTTACCTTCAGGTATTTGAACCATCTCCGATGTATTGTTTTTCTCAATCTGATCAAGTTCTTCATTCATTGCTTTAACCCAATGATCATCTTTGTTGGCTTCATTAAAATTCATGGGTTCCAGCATGGATATGAGAGCTATATGAGATTGTTCGGTGGTTTTGATTAGCTTTCTCCTAGTTTGTACACCTTTGTATTTTTCTCCAATTATCTGACTTGCAGGATGATTCTTTTGAATGATTCTGGAGGAGGAATTTGCAGTTGACTCCTGATTTGAGTCTGTCTCAGTGTTTGAGTCTTCATCTGATTCAGAGTCTTCTTTTTCTGATTCTTGGACCTGTTCATCTTCATATTTAGCTGTGTCTTCTGTAGAAGACTCATTACTGTATACCTCTCTTGCTAGGATTCCTTCATCAATTTTTACATCAATATAGTCAACCATTTTATGCATCCTCTTATTATAACATCTATATCCTTTACTGTTTGTATCATACCCTAAGAAGATACCTTCATCATCCTTATCATCATATTTTTTGAGGTTCTCATCATTATTCTTTATGTAGCATTTACTCCCAAAGACTCTGAAGTGTTTGATTGAGGCAGGTCTTCCAAACCATAATTCATAAGGGGTCTTGTTACTTTGTGGTCTGAGGTGGGCTTTGTTAAGCACATGGACTACTGTGTGTATTGCTTCTACCCAGTAGGTTTGACCAATGTTCTTATCATTCATCATTGACCTGGCCATTTCCTGCACTGTTCTGTTTTGCCTCTCAACAACTCCATTTTGTTGTGGAGTTCTTGGGATTGTGTATTCCCTCTTGATCCCATGTTCATCGCAGAATTCATTGAAGTCTCTTGACATAAACTCTCCTCCCCGATCTAATCTGCCTTTAACCTCTTGCCTGTTTGAGTCTATGTTAAAGCCTTAATTTTTTTAAACTTCTCAATTGATTCAGCTTTTTCTTTGAGAAAGGAAACCCATGTAAGTCTGGAGTAATCATCGATAGTCAACATGAAGTAGTTTTCTTTCCCCGTGCCTTCCTGTCTTGATGGTCCACATAAATCCATATGAACTAGTTGGAGTGGTTTCTCTGTTGAAGTAAAGCTCTTGGAATTAAACTATGTCCTGTTTTGCTTCCCTACTTGACAGGGTTTACACATTTACTTTTGGGGCTTTGATATCCTCGGAATATCTTTTACTGCCTCGAGGTTTTTGAGTTTGATTAAGTGGTCAAAGTTTAGATGTCCAAGTCTCCTATGCCATAACCAACTTTCACCATGTTTGCTTAGATGAAATTCTTCTCTATTTTCTTTCAGCACATATACATTATTTTCTGTCCTTATTCCTTTGGCCACCACTTGTCCTGAGTTTACAGACTTTATCTTGCAGTCCTTGGATGTGGAAAACACCTCACATCCTCTGTCACACATTTGAATTACACTGAGTAGATTATGTTTCAGCCCATCCACAAGTAGAACATATTGGGCTTTTCCTTTTCCATTACTTAAGCTCACCATCCCTTTGCCTTTTATTTTCCCTGGAGCATCATTTCCAAAAGTTACGCTTCCTGATTTGCTTCCACTTAGAGACATAAACTTGCCTTTGTCTCGCGTCATGTGTTTGGAGCATCCACTATCTATATACCAAGGGTTCATTTTTCTTTGAGCAGACAATACTAATCCACACTTGTTACTTTCCTTCTTCTTCCAAATCTTAACATTTTCAGCAGCAGATTTCGAATCTGGTTCATAGTTCCTCAATCGACACTCAATAGATTTCTGTCCAAAGTTGTGACAGGTGTAGCATTCAACCTCATTATTCAATAAGTCAAACTTATTGTTGCGATGTTGCCTACTTATTGACTGTTGATTATTTCTTGGCCTCCTTAGTTGTATGTGTCCAGACTTAATTTGACAATTTGCAGTCCGTGAAGGATTATTACTTGACTATATCATTTTTTGTTGTGGGAAGTACTTATTCCTTTGAAAACTTAAATGCTCATGTCTAAGTCTTAAGGAACAATTTATAGCTTTGTGACTTGTTAGCACTCTGTAATTTGCCTAAGGCTACTGAGGCAAACACAGAGGTAACCTCGAACCGCTTCGAGTCTTGGATCTAGCCCTCCAAGATTCAGAGAGGGATCTCTCTTTCAAATTTAACTTTGTTTGTAATGGATGTTAGGCTAGCTATAAGGTACAGGGTTTTGATTTATGTTTTTAAATGGTCAGTTTGGGACAACAAGGAGGGCCATTGGGCAAATGGGGTCTGCGTTTTAGACTAGGTGATTCAATATCATATATGGACAGAGCTCTCTCACAAGGAAAGGTAGCAGCAATAATGGATCGTATTGAGTTTAGATGGCGTTAATTTGAGGAAGAATAGGTGAGAAAAAAGACAGGAAAAGGAGCACTTAAGAATCCCTAAGCTAGCCTTTTGCAGAAAACATAAAGATCATCAGAAGCCGAGAGGCAAAGTATACGATGATAAATTCTACCCCTATAACTTTCCTTCTGATAATAAGAAAAATAAAATGAGCATCATGACCATAGGGAGAAACATTAAACAGAGGGAGAACACCACCACTATCACTACACAAGAATCCTGTCAAAGAAAAACTAGTCCATCACTGGTCATTCATTAAAAATAACAGAGAAATATTCTCTGGCTAAGAACACAGTCCTCATCCAGCAAAGAAAATGAAAATCCACTGTCTAGAAAATAAAATTACATTCTCCTCATGGTCCAGCCAAAAAGAAAAGGCAGTTTACAGCTGACAACACATTTACACAGGTTTACAACCTCCTCACACAGGCCTGGCCAGCGAGAAAAATTGCTTCACTGCCAGAACCCTCACCTACTATGCCCAGTCGAAACCTCTTTCTACCTTTTACAGATGTATTTATAATGAAAAATCCCCCCAGCCTAAGGAAAAATGCGGGCTCTATCCCTGTTTTCTCAAAATAGAAAACAATTACCCCACTCAACACATGTCGATTTTTCTTTAAACAAATAGAACTGCAAGTTAGATAGGGAAATTACAATTGATAACTATTTCTTTGACATCTGGAGTTTGTTGTGTTTTGCTCACAACTGAGTCGAATCTTCTTAGACAGGAATGCTTTGCCACCTGTAGATTGTCTCCAACAATAAACTGAATGAAAACTGAATTTGGTGGCTCGTTTGCTTTGACATCTAGTATATTGGAGGAGGTTTAATAATTTGCTGCGAATGGAGGTTAACAGCATCTCATAATCAGCAGTCGAATCCTGAGTTGGTTGAGGTATGCTTCCAGTTGTAAGGATTGGTGATCCAATCTCTACCTAGAAAATGGGAAACTTCTGCCATGTGTCCCCTGTTTTTTCTCCATGTATCTACTATGCCACATGTGCTTAACTGCTTTGCCACCAAGTCTTAACTACTCTTGGATTCTGGGGATGATCATTTCCTTGCTAGCCGTTCAACTGAAATTTGATTGCCCTGAATGAAGCTGCCACTTGTGATTTAACTGCAGATTTCCATGAATGAAACCGCCACTTGTGTTATTGCCAGGTGTCTTATGTAGCTTCAATGGGTATGATTTTGCGGATCCTACATTTACATTGTCAAATTTCCACTGAAACAAAAGACCTGCGTGAAAAGATGAACGTTTGGCTTTTCTTCTATCAACTGTAGAAACCCAAGCTTTATCCAGTCAATCTTTCTGGACTTCAACTATGTTAATTTTCATTGTCAGACTCTGTTTCTTTTTCAGGAGAGGCATTGTGGGTTGTTTCCATAGATTTGGTGATCCTCTGTGCATCATCGGGAGTAAACCATTGCTCATAACCATTGCTAGTTTCAGAACTAGAGACAGGGCAATCCCTTGGAAATTTGCCACTCACAAGAAAAATGCTCCAGCCCACCAAGCTTGCATTAATTTTCAACATAACATTAGCAATGTAATCAGGCTCACATTTTTGACATAATCTGCCGAGCAACACTGGGTCCAGACACCAAACACCAACTCACATAACCTGTTTACGATAGCATAAAGCATTATGCAGAGGATAATCTCTAGATGGTTTCTCGAGAGGGTTACCATTACTCTCTGCTACTTCTATCGTATGTTTAATGACACCTCCAGCATTTCCATAATCAAACAATCCTTAATCACTGCAATCTCACATTCTCCTTTCTGATACTTAACTTCAATGCATCAGACCACATCAAGTATTGAAACCTACCGATTAGTTAGACCTGAAACCCTCGACAAGTGCCACAGATAAGGCAGCCACCCCTTCAATAATCCCAGTGCGACTTACTATGGAACAGAGCAATTTGGTGACAACTGCTTTGCTCTCTTCAGGCTGCGTAGATGAGCTTTCTTCAGAAGACTGGGCATGGAAAGTATTTTGAAACCATCTAACAAGCCGTGTCAACGTATTTGTTGTTCCACACTGGCATATGGAAGTACACCATCGAGCGTTCCTGTAAACTCAACGCTTCACGATTGTTTACTTTCTGACACCTAGACCTGGCAGCTCCTCTGCATTGGACATCTTGCAAACTAGTTCGAACATCTGGCAAGGGGTTTTAAAACTGCGCTTTATATATTTTGTTGGCTCTATGTGAGAAATATCCCACATTCGTGTGGTAGATTGAACTTTGAGTGATTATATTAATCAATAGTTACATAGCCTTTCGATGAGGTGAGAGCGAGGCTCGAGCTTTGGGGTTTGGTGTTGATGTTGCGCGCTGACTTTGGTTTGTGTTTACTCTAGGTGTATTGGACGATGCTTATACCTTGGTGTCGAGCTCTAGGAGGTTGGCCCGAGGCCAATGTATTTTTTGCTAAACATTATGTTAATTTTTTAATAAACTTTGCATAAATGCCAAGGCCGAGGGGACATTTTGAATTTTTGCCAAATTCACCAAGTTTTTGCGAACAAAAGAATTTTGTCTTTGCCCACCAGAACTAGAATTTTACCCCTTTCAAACCAATCCACCATTCTTTTTGCTAGACAATACACCAAAACTCACTTTGAAGCTTGCACACAAGCATCCATCTTATGCTTGGTCAGTGTCGGGCGTTTTTTGCTGCCTTCGCCCAACGATGTGAGTGAATACATCTGCCTGAAATAGACAAATATTATTCAGAAGAATGATACCCTATTTTATAGGGTCCTAACATGTGGCTCCACCTGGGGAAAATATCTCTGAAAGAGGTGTTTAGAATCCATGAACTCTGACTTTCACCGACCAACTGATCATTGGGCTGCCCCTGAACTGTAAACTGAAAATAAACTTGTGAAGAGACAAAATGAAAGTGCTCATCCTGATGAGCTTATTTGCATCCTACCTACCCTAATCTACCTCATAATTTTGTTGAATCAGGTAATACAGAAATGCCAATGGAGCCAACCCAGCAATTGATCCCTTGATTGGGCTTCCTCATCATGCTTGATGAAAATCAAGGCTGCAATATGTACTGGCAGCGGGTGATAGCTCGGGTTCTTGTAGAAAAAACATGTTTGAAAAGTTGCACTGAAAAAGAAATCCATATAATTTGCAAACCGGTCAAAAAATAAATGATCTATTTGTTGGTTCTCCGGGTACTCCTTTAGCACTTCAACATGGACAAGTTTCCCATCTGTGTCCTCAATATCAGACCCTGACTCCAACTCTTCAACTTCAGACTTATGCTTGTCAACAAAAGGTTCGTCAATCAGAAAATCGGAAGAGGACACAATATCTTTTGGTTTGGGAGAGGTGATTTGCTCATAAGACTGAATCGGAGTATTCAAAGGCTCAATATCTTTTGCAAGTCTTTCAACAACTAGCTCGAGAACAAATATTTTACTTTTATAAGAACCTTTTTTCGATTTACAACACTGAATCACAACTGCTAACGAAACTTCATCAAATTCAAAATCTGCTAACTCATCCCTGAGATCTTTGACAGCTTCACAATATATAGGATTGTCCACATACCTTGTCATCTTGAAGTATCATTAAGGCTTTGACACTGGATTCTTCAGCAGTAGAGTCGCTTGTGAACTTTGAAGACCGGGATCTCGAACAATGGAGTCGCCAGGTGAATGGTACAGCCTTCTTGTGTTTGGCTTCTTTTCACCATCAGAAGTCAAATCTAAACTTGAAGTGAAGATCTGGAGAATGTCCCCAGTGGAGTCGCCAAAAATGTTAGCACAATGTAATTTGCCTAAGGCTGCTGAGGCAAACACAGAGGTAACCTCGAACCGCTTCGAGTCTTGGATCTAGCCCTCCAAGACTCAGAGAGGGATCTCTCTTTCAAATTTAACTTTGTTTGTAATGGATGTTAGGCTAGCTATAAGGTACAGGGTTTTGATTTTGGTTTTTAAATGGTCAGTTTGGGACAGCAAGGAGGGCCATTGGGCAAATGGGGTCTACGTTTTAGACTAGGTGATTCAATCTCAGATATGGACAGAGCTCTCTCACAAGGCAAGGTAGCACCAATAATGGATCGTATTGAGTTTAGATGGAGTTAATTTGAGGAAGAATAGGTGAGATAAAAGAAAGGCAAAGGAGCACTTAAGAATCCCTAAGCTAGCCTTTTGCAGAAAACATAAAGATCATCAGAAGTCGAGAGGCAAAGTATACGATGATAAATTCTACCCCTATAAATTTCCTTCTGATAATAAGAAAAAGAAAATGAGCATCATGACCAAAGGGAGAAACATTAAATAGAGGGAGAACACCACCACTATCACTACACAAGAATCCTGTCAAAGAAAAACTAGTCCATCACTGGTCATTCATTAAAAATAACAGAGAAATATTCTCTGGCTAAGAACACAGTCCTCATCCAGCAAAGAAAATGAAAATCCACTGTCCAGCAAATAAAATTACATTCTCCTCATGGTCCAGCCAAAAAGAAAAGGCAGTTTACAACTGACAACACATTTACACAGGTTTACAACCTCCTCACACAGGCCTGGCCAGCGAGAAAAATTGCTTCACTGCCATAACCCTCACCTACTATGCCCAGTCGAACCCTCTTTCTGCCTTTTACAGATGTATTTATAATGAAAAATCCCCCCAGCCTAAGGAAAAATGCGAGCTCTATCCCTGTTTTCTGAAAATAGAAAACAATTACCCCACTCAACACATGTCGATTTTTCTTTAAACAAATAGAATTGCAAGTTAGACAGGGAAATTACAATTGATAACTATTTCTTTGACATCTGGAGTTTGTTGTGTTTTTCTGGCAACTGAGTCGAATCTTCTTAGACAGGAATGCTTTGCCACCTGTAGATTGTCTCCAACAATAAACTGAATGAAAACTGAATTTGGTGGCTCGTTTGCTTTGACATATGGTATATTGGAGGAGGTTTAATAATTTGTTGCGAATGGAGGTTAACAACATCTCATAATCAACAATCGAATCCTGAGTTGGTTGAGGTATGCTGCCAGTTGTAAGGATTGGTGATCCAATCTCTGCCTAGAAAATGGGAAACTTCTGCCATGTGTCCCCTATTTTTTCTCCATGTATCTGCTATTCCACATGTGCTTAACTGCTCTGCCACCAAGTCTTAACTTCTCTCGGATTCTGGGTATGATCATTTCCTTGTTGGTCGTTCAACTGAAATTCGACTGCCCTGAATGAAGCTGCCACTTTTGATTTAACTGCAGATTGCCATGAATGAAACTGCCACTTGTGTTATTGCCAGATGTCTTATGTAGCTTTAATGGGTATGATTCTGCGGATCCTACATTTACATTGTCAAATTGCCACTGAAACAAAAGACCTGCATGAAAAGATGAACGTTTGGATTTTTTTCTATCAACTGTAGAAACCCAAGCTTTATCCAGTCAATCTTTCTGGACTTCAACTATGTTAATTTTCATTGTCAGACTCTGTTTCTTTTTCATGAGAGGCATTGTGGGTTGTTTCCATAGATTTGGTGATCCTCTGTGCATCATCGGGAGTAAACCATTGCTCGTAAGCATTGCTAGTTTCAGAACTAGAGACAGGGCAATCCCTTGGAAATTTGCCACTCACAAGAAAAATGCTCCAGCCCACCAAGCTTGCATTAATTTTCAACATAACATTAGCAATGTAATCAGGCTTGCATTTTTGACATAATCTGCCGAGCAACACTGGGTCCAGACACCAAACACCAACTCACATAACCTGTTTACGATAGCATAAAGCATTATGCAGAGGATAAGCTCTAGATGGTTGCTCGAGAGGGTTACCATTACTCTTTGTTGCTTCTATCGTATGTTTAATGACACCTCCAACATTTCCATAATCAAACAATCCTTAATCACTGCAATCTCGCATTCTCCTTTCTGATACTTAACTTGAATGCATTGGACCACATCCCAGGTTTTGTCCTTTCTTGAATGTTGGATGTTTTGGTAGATTTTTATCTCAATGTCAAGCATGAAAACGTCATCATGATTTAATGAGGAACGAGAAAAAGGGACCTGCTTCACATGTATAAACCGCCTTCCTTTACATAAATATAAACTTGGTTGAAATTTAGTGGTGTCCATACGAGGAATACTCCATCCATTTTCCGTATCTGTACCAGAATTCCAATCTGCAGAAGCGTCCAAAGAGTCAGTGTCTGGATTGGGAGGGGCCACATCAAGTATTGAAACCTACCGATTAGTTAGACCTAAAACCCTCGAAAAGTGCCACAGATAAGGCAGCCACCCCTTCAATAATCCCAGTGCGACTTACTATGGAACAGAACAATTTGGTGACAACTGTTTTTCTCTCTTCAGAAGAATGGGCATGGAAAGTATTTTGAAACCATCTAACAAGCCATGTCAACGTATTTGTTGTTCCACACTGGCATATGGTAGTACACCATTGGGCGTTCCTGTAAACTCAACGCTTCACGATTGTTTACTTTCTGACACCTAGACCTGGCAGCTCCTCTGCATTGGACATCTTGCAAACTAGTTCGAACATCTAGAAAGGGGTTTTAAAACTGTGCTTTATATAGTTTGTTGGCTCTATGTGAGAAATATCCCACATTCGTGTGGTAGATTGAACTTTGAGTGATTATATTAATCAACAGTTACATAGCCTTTCGATGAGGTGAGCACGAGGCTCGAGCTTTGGGGTTTGTTGTTGATGTTGCGTGCTGATTTTGGTTTGTGTTTACTGTAGGTGTATTGGACGATGCTTATACCTTGGTGTCGAGCTCTAGGAGGTTGGCCCGAGGCCAATGTAGTTTTTTCTAAACATTATGTTAATTTTTTAATAAACTCTGCATAAATGCCAAGGCCGAGGGGCCATTTTGAATTTTTTCCAAATTCACCAAGTTTTTGCGAACAAAACAATTTTGTCTTTGCCCACCAGAACTACACTTTTACCCCTTTCAAACCAATCCACCATTCTTTTTGCTAGACAATACACCAAAACTCACTTTGAATCTTGGGCCCAAGAATCCATCTTATGCTTGGTCATTGTCGGGCGTTTTTTGCTGCCTTCGCCCAGCGATGTGAGCGAATACATCCGCCTGAAATAGACAAATATTATTCAGACGACTGATACCCTATTTTATAGGGTCCTAACATGACCAAAGCTAAAATAGTAGAAACAATAGCCATAGAAAAATTCTTTGTACTTGGAAAATGGTTGCCTTCTTTGAGCAAATCGATTTCTTTCTTGTTGATGACATATTTTAGCAGAGAGAGCATTGTTTCTTCATTCTACAGATTCAATTCTGGCACCTTTTTCTTTACTCATCCTGGGCGGTTGATTGTCTTCCTTTATTTCTGCAGGTTTGTTATTTTCATTGGTTGTACTTTTGACAAACTTGAAGGGTTTTTCATTTCCTGGCTTCCCTCTGCTTGATCCCTCTTCATAACCCAAACTAGTTTTCAGCTTTGGATTCCTTTGCTGATTCAGAATGGTGGCTAATCCTTCTGAGGCTTTGATACTTGAAAGATTCTGATTATACAAGGCTTGAAATTTCAACATTTCTTTCCTTGTTTTCACTACTTCTTGTTCTGATGATTCACATCTTGTCTTCTTTTATGAAATCTGTTGTTTCAGAATCTCTTCGATTTTCTTTGCCTCTTCCAATTCTACTTTTAGTAGGACAAGGTCTTCACCATGTTCTTGACTATCTTTCTCGAACTGTATCAACAATTGTCTTTTCTTTCTGTTCTTGATTCTTAGTATGTCAATCTCTTCCAATGCACTGATTAGTTCTCCTTCCATGTCAACCACAACTTCTTCATAATTCTCATCACTGCCTGTGCTTTTATTATCATAATCCTCTTTTTCCATAAGCATGAAGTCATTTACCTTATCTTCATAGGAAGAGTCACTATCGATGTCTTCTAAGGAGTCATCATTGTTTAAATATAAACTTTTCTTTTTATCAAATCTCCTGGATTTGTGCTTCTCTTCACCTTCATAGTTCTGATCATGTTTCTTGTGTGGACATTTATTTGCAAAATGACCTATCCTTCTACAGTTAAAGCATTTGAAAGGCAGTTTACCTTTGTATTTGCTTGATCCCTTCTTCAGTCTCTTCACAAATTTTTCTTCAATTTCATCGAGCTCAGAATCCTCATTCTTGTCTGCTTTAAATTATGATTCTCTGGAGGTGGGTTTATCTTTAACTATTCTCATTTCATATGTAGTCATTGTTCCTAGAAGTTGATCAAACTGCAAGGTTTTTAGATCATTAAGTTCTTCTATAGTAGAGACCTTCGGGTTGAACCTATCTGGGAGAGATCTCAAGATTTACTGAACTAAAGAAGGTTCCCCAATTATTTCACCAAGTGCCTTCATTGCATTTACCATTTCTTCTACTCTTAGAAAGTTTTTTCCAATCGTTTCATCTTCCTTCATCTTCAACTGTTCAAACTGTATTCTGTAGGTTTGAGGCTTTGCATCCTTTACCTTCTCATTACCCTCATAACTGCTAATGAGTTTGTCCCACATTTCTTTGGTAGTTTCTAGGTGCATAACTTTTACGAATTCTACTTCTACAAGCCCACTCAAGATAGCATTCATAGCCTTAGCGTTGAAGCTAAATTCTAGTTTTTCATCCTTATTAGCTAGCACAACTGGCTTTACATACCTAGTATCTACCACATCCCAGATATCTGCATCTAAATCCATTATGTAGGTTCTCATTCTAACTTTCCAGAAGGCAAAGTTTGTTCCATTGAATAGAGGGGCCTTATTGGTTGAATTTCCTTCATGGCTTGACATGTTTAAGCTCTAGGATCTACACTTAGATAAAAGGGGCCGACTCTGATACCAATTGTTGGACAAATGAGAGGGGGGGGGTGAATCAGTTGTTACTGTGCTTAAACAATTATGCTTCTTTTGAAATCTTTACAAGGCACTCAATGATGATCACAATAATGCAGAGAATTAAACAAAGGCACATTCAGCATCAGTCACATGTATGAGAAAGACAGAGACATATAATTCCCGAGGAAACCCATACAGGGTAAAAACCTCATTTTCTTTATATAATAAGTATTATCTACATTCTTTACATTATCATACATATGAGAACCAACTCATTGTGAGGCTACAACCTCTGTTTTTGCAAGCTACAACTTGCTGAGAGCATCGACTCTCTGTTTTCTCTAGCACCAACTAGAAGGAAGCTCCAACTCCCTGGTTTCTCTAGCACCAACTAGAAGGAAGCACCAACTCCCTGGTTTCTCTAGCACCAACTAGAAGGAAGCACCAACTACCTATGTTCAAGCACCCACTTGAACCTTTGAGGACACCAGTCCTCCCTAGCACCTCCCAACCACCCTGAATAATAATAAATTCTTTGTTACTGAAACTTACTACAACGATATAAAATTGTTCAATGGATTACCAACCCTGTTGTTGTTTTGTTACGTTGCTCTGTCCTATCTGCATCAGTGTCTTCTGCACGCCCCTTGCACTTTCTGTTCTTTTGCCTTTTATACTCTCTGCACCATATCCCTTTGATGCAACCTTCCTCTAGCATGCATCTCTACTCCTGCGCTCTACTTCCTTGCTCACACTTGAATCCTCCCCATGACAACAACCTCCATCTCTTCTTTGTTCAACATTCTTATAGTACCCGTGCTCCTTGTGCATGCAATATTTTCCATGCCACTACATGCTCACACCGCGCCAAATCTACTGCACATCTTGAGTGATTTTCCTGATCATCACAACTCTTCATCTTCTCTGGTGGTTCCCGCCACGCATTCAGCATCACTGGGTGTTCTGCTAAGAGTCCTCAACCTCTCTGGCAATTGAGACTCCTCGTCTTCTCTGGCACAATCGAGCTTATGCCTCCTGTTTCAGTTACAGGCTTCAATGCTCATCCATTTGTCAACCCTCCTAACCACCGTCTTGCTTTACTGGATGAAGCTTAGAGACTCTTTATCTTCTCTGGCGATCACACAGAGGTCTCTTCGAATTCTTTAGCAGAGACCATCAATGATTTCTAGAAGTTACAGTGCGATGTGCTATAGTAGCCCTCCGATATTGTTCTAATTCACCTACACCATTGGATTGATTCCATGGGATTTCGCATTCATTTCGGCATTTCAGAATTCGGCAATTCAGCATTCGTGTGACCATGCATCTTGACATTCCCAGTCGCGATCCCTGAAATGGAGCTTGGTTTCTCTAGCTCTTTCCTCCATCTCTCTCTGATGTGACCAAAGGCTATGACCACAACCTTATGCATAAGGCACTTTTGCAATTTCGCATTTCGTGAGTCTGGAGATGAGACATCTTGAATCTCCAAGTCGCGATCCCCGATACCCCGAAATGGCGTGGGATCAATGGTTCTGATCAACACTTGATCTGACGGCTCAGATCATTTCACGATTTCGCATATCACGATTTCGACATTCCTGTGATGAATGTTCTTGATGCTTCCAACTCCGTATCCATGAAACTCTGAAAGGGAGTTGGATCAATGGTCCACATAACCCCCAGAGATGGACAGTTGACGGGATTTCAACATTTCACAATTCGGCATTTCGAGACTCCTGATGCTGAGAGTTTCTTGACATCTCTATCTCCCGATTTTCGAAACTCCAAAGTGGTGTAAACCTGCTGATGTCACACGTGTTGAATACCTGCCACGTGTCACTCTGATTCGTGACTTACATGTGCTTGAAATGTTGAATCAGTCTTACACTTGTCATTACTTGGTTGTGCCACGTGTTCCTAGCTGACGTGAGTTGGATCGATGGTCTAGATCACATCTTGATCTGACGACTGCGATTAAATTGCAATATCGCATATCGCGATTTCAAGATTCCCGTGGTTATTATTGTTTGACACCTTCAACTCTCGATCCGTGAAACTTCGATATGGACTTGGATCAATGGTGCAGATCACATCTTGATATGATGGCTGTGGTTAAGTCACGATTTCACATTTTGTGATTTCGAGAGGTTAGGGAACCCCGTTCCTTTGACTCTACAGTCAGCGAAATGTTGATCTGTGTCCACGTGTCCTGCCTGAAGATGGACGGTCCTCCCTCTTTCAGGATTTTGTGAGCCCTATACTCCTTGTACTTTAAAGAGCGTGCAGGTTCTCCTCGATCCAACAGTGGTCGGACCCTGCACTCAGATCTAACACCTGAGATCTATTCTCCATATCTGCGTGCTCCTCTTGTCTACATTGAGATCTGATGGTCATCGGGAATTCAGGATGGGATCCCACGATCACTAACGCTTCTCCTCCAAGCTTACACATCCTCCTTACTTGGAAGAATTTCTAAGTGTCAAAGGCTTCGACCTTTGATCCGCCTGTGATCCTAAGTACGCTATCTCACTTGAGCTTTAGTCATGAGTTAACCTCATCCCTGGTGCGCACCTTCGCACTACATTCGACTCTGCGCTAATACCTCATGAGCTTACTTTATTCCTATTTTTCCATTGATGCACACTCTGATCCTACCATCAATGACAAGTGCATACTGCCTATAAAGCATGCCAACCATCCTCTGCACTATCTCTTCTGATCTTATCGAGCTTGCTCTGCAACATATTTCCAACCTACTTCTAATGCCCGTCTGTTACATTCTTCCTATACTCATGCCATCTTCACTGTTGTACTTGCCATCAATGACAAGCATACGCTACCTGTTAAACATTTGCCAACATAAACTCTATTCACCCCCTTAGTAGATGCCTTCAGTCACACTTTTTCATTGTACAAACCATTCCCTTTTGCTTACAAGTTTTTGAGTGGATAACTTTGATCAGATGGTCGAGGCCTGTAGAGAAGGCCCTGAGCCACTGAACATTGTCATCAAAATTTAAAAAAATAAAACAAATCAAACAACAAAAGAAACTGTGGAGAAATTTTTCATAACATCAGGAAGCATGATTCTTGACACTTCACAAGGAGAGTACCATCCCCAATTGGAGCCGCTGTTATAACCCTATAATTTATAGGATCAACTAGTGACTGAAATGTTATCCCTTTATTGTGTTTGGTTTCCATATAATTTTCTATTCTGTAAATAATTTGAGAAAAAGAAATAAAAGAAAAAGAAAGAAAAATAAAATAAAATGAGAAAAGAATAAAAGAGGGCATAAAAGAAATTGAGTAAAGATCCATGCAATAAAAATGAACTGGTTTATACATTTTAAGCATGGAAAAGTCTTTTTAAATTGATGTTGATAGGATTAGTGAATGAGCTTGGCTAAACTATTTAATCTTAGCCAAGTAGTTTAGGTTAGTTAGTGAATAAATTTGACCAAACTGCCTAATCTTGGTTAAATAACCCTAGGGTAGAGTATTTTCTTAGTCCAACAGTTTAATCTGGGCTAAGTGTCATAGGTAAGTAGGTTAGAGAATAGGTTAGTTGGTTTTATTTCAATAAAACATGCATGATGATTGATGTTGAACCATATCTTTGATGTTTGAAAGTTGGATGCCTAACCCTCATGGTGACAAAAAGCAGGGCAAGCTGGGCAAATCCACATAAAGCACTTGTCCTAAGTTTTTGGAGAAAATATGAGTTGTGCTCAGATCTACGGTCCAGCGACAGGTGCACCGATGGACGAATGACGACATTTTTCGGACCCCCCCCAGATCGGTCTTATTTTAATGGTGGTGGGGGGGGGGGTCCAGAATGAAATGGTTTTTTGGCAGCCCCCCTCCGCTAATGTGGCACGAATCTATTGCACTAGACTCCCACCACTTACCGCAAACCATTTTACCACTTACCATTTACCATTTTTCTGACATACCCCCACCGCCTTGTGACATCATTTTCCACTATCTTCTCCTAATGATCCCGTCTCATAACTCTGTTAGTCCTTCCCCCCTACTCACCCGTCATAGGTCCCTTCATCATTGTTGGTCCTCAATCAACACCCTCCACGTCACTCGGTCGTACTCATCACTCATTTTTTTACCTGCCATCTCACACTCCAAAGGACCCGTTGGTCATTTATCACAGGCTAAATTATCCGTTAGCCTGCTCATCTGTCCCCCGCGCCTAACGGGTATCCATTTGCTCAAAACTAAAAATTCTCCTTATTCTCCCATTTCTCATATTATCCTCACACCAGAAATATTTTGCTTGTCCTCTCTCCGATTCAGCCAACAGCCCAAAACCACAACCATTCCCACTAACGTTTTTGTTTGAATTGCAAGTAATTTTCATAGCGATGGCGCCAAAATACAATAAAGTAGAAGCTGAGGAAAATCCTTTCCTCCCACCTCCTTTTGACCTCAACAGGATCCCATTGGCGAAAAAAGATCATCTAATCTTAGATACAAGGTGCGAATTTGACTTCGTAGATTTGCAGTCATGGCTTAAAGACACTTTCTTATATTAGAGCGATGAAATTGGGTTTTGGGAGTCCAATATTCCTTTATATATTTTCCCCCAGGTCCATCATTTCCCTCAATTTTCCCTCAAATTCCAGGATCATTACCTCCTCGACTAGAGAACCATAGTCTCGTCATTGGGAGAAACTCTTTTCTTCATCACACCAGAGGCCATTGATCAGATGATGCAGATACCTGGAACTGAATCTACCTCCCCTTTTAACCTTGAAATCATAACAAAGTTATACTAGAAACTATCTTTCCCTCAGAGAGCCCATATTTTTTTTATCTTTTCCTCCCATAGGATGCTCAACTCCCCAAGTCAAATCCCCTGTATCCTTCTTCCTTGTTCTCAGAAAATTGAAACCAAGTCATTTCATCGCTTTGTTCTCTGCTTGGTTATTTTTCAGACAAATGGGTGGATGAACCTATATTGGGTTTTTTGTCCATTTTTTCTATAAAAGAAAGGCCCACCACTCAGTTCGACTATAGTACTTTCCTGGTGGAGATTATTCATGAGAAACTTTCAAAACTCTCTACAGAGGGCATGTTCCAGTATTCCTCCATACTGGCTTACATGTTCATCTTCTTTCAAGCGGACATGTTCTTTTTCTTGATGCAGAAAATGGACAAGAACTGGAAGCTGCGGGCGGTAACATCTTAGACTTCATTGCTCAGAAATAATTCCATAGAGTTCAGTTTTAAATAGTTCATCGAGAAGTTCTACCACCCAATGGTGAGTATGCTCAGTGTTGGGTTACAAAAAAGGTATAAATATCTCCCTTTTGTCCACAGTTTATGATATCATTCTGATTGACTTTTCAAATAATTAGGGATAAATAGGAAAGAACATGATTAATATATCTCTTAGAGTTGTTATTTAAGTTTTATTAAATAGATTCTAAATTATGATTGGAATGGTTTGATTTTGCTGCAGAATTGGATAAAATAGCTGTCAAAGATAACCCAAATATATTTGGGTATGCACGAGTTGTTGGGAGTTGAAGACTTTTTAGGCACAAAGTATTTTTTTAGATAATAAATTCTCTATGATGTAATTTTATAATAATAAAGTGATCCTGAGGATATTTCAATCCTTAAGATAGGTTGACTTACCCAAACTATTGTAATATATAAGAGGGTAATAGATCCAGAAAAACACAGAGAAAAACCACATCTAAGTATTCAGATTCAGAATTGCCCTGCGTAAGCAGTTGTTGTATATGTTTCACCAGTTATGGAATTAATGAAAGTTTTGAGTGTTTTTATCATCCCTGCGTTCTGAGTTTCTCGTAGTAGTACTTCTAAAGACCGAGGGTCTAGTCTGAAAGAGCTACTGTATTGTTCTGTAATTGTATTAGTTCAGAGTTTGATTTCTATTTGTGATTCAGATCTCTTTTACAATAGCCAAGGATAGATGCATAAGTGTGTTAATGATTTTATGATTGTTTGCGTATAGAAGACAACCATTTCCCTCAAGTATTAGTGATTGTTGTTATGATTTCCATTTCTAAAGATTGTTGCTTGACAGTTCCTCACATTTTCATCCGTGTTGTTCCTTTTCCTTAGATTTACGATTGTTGTTCCTTTCAGTTAAAGTTACATTAGTTGCTCCTTTCAGTTAAAGTTACAATAGTTGTTCCTTTTGATTAAAGTTACATTAGTTGTCCCTTTCGATTAGAATACAGTTGTTGTTTCTTTCCACAGATGGAATAATTAGCCATTTCCTTTCCAGTAATTAGAATTCATGATTGATAGATTAAATCTGCAAGTCCTTTCTTAGATTCGATCACTGCTTTATAGTTAAGTGAATTCAAGTAGGTTAATTAGTTTTGTTTCATTTCACAGCATTCTAGTAATTTGATTTCAATTCCTTTAGTTTTCAGAATCTTTGGTGAACATTTGAGGAACTTAATGGTTATTAAACTCAGATTTGGTTTAGCTACACGATTTTAGGCTACCTGCATAAAATTTGTCGATATTCTTGAGATAAAAGAATCTTCGGGTTGATAAATTAATGTTAAACGAAGGTTGTTTTTAAGACATATTTAGAGCCCAACATTTTGGTGCTTTTGCAGGGGAGAATGTCAAAGGTAACATAGGTTGTGTCTCTAGAGGACCAGGTATTGAAGACAGAAGGTAAGAACCTACGCAGGTAATAAGTAAAATGCTTATGCCAATGCTTACCTCCAGTTGACACTTAAAAGGTTTCATAGGTGTTTCTTTTGTTGTTGTGTGAAGTGTGTATGACTAGAAATAAGGATCTTGAAAAACCAAAACTCCCACCAAAAACTACCAAAACCCAGGGTTTGGTGATCCCTGGAAGAAGCACTTTCATAGTTGAAATCATCAAATAGAGTGAATCCCAAGCTTCGGTTGGGCCTAGGAAAGGATCCATACAAATACCTCAAGCAGTAGTTTCACCAACTATGTCCCACACTGAGATTCATAGCAAAACTGAAGGGATTGAGCAAATATTTCAGAGCACAGATCTCCCACCGCTCAAACCTTTAGAAGAGGGAAACTCTAATAATATGGAGGAAGGAGTAGGAGAAACTAGCAGGGTTTCCAAGGTGGACTCACCACCACTACCCGACCCTGAGTCTCCTGTGAAAGAAGAAGGCATATTTGAAATTCAAGATAAAGGGAGTGCAATCAAATTTCCTGAAAGACCAAATAATCAACTACTTCAAATAGAATACTTGGATCAAGAACCTCCTAAAAAATTTTGGCACATTTTCGATCAAATGGCACAACCAAATCAATGACCCCAGACCTCTATGCTAGAATATCCAATAGTTGACCCAATTACCAATGCTCTCATGAAAGCAATCCCCTTACAACACCTGCCAACCTTCTATGGATTGATTTCAGAATATCCCGACGCATTTCTATTTGAATTCGATGTCCTATGTAGAGGGTATGAATACACTTCTGAACCCCCAAAATTAAAACTGTTCCCCTCTACCTTGAAGGGAGCATCCTTACATTGGTGTATGGGATTGGGAGGTGGAACCATCGATTCTTGGGATCAGATGAAACATACATTCTTGTTAAAATATCAAGACTATTGTAGAACCAGAGACCTAAAAGATGAAATCTTTCAAATGACTACAAAAGAAAATGAATCATTAGAAGAATACGTCGAAAGCTTTCAGTATAACTTCCAAAGATCACCCTACAGTACATTACCAGGTGAACTACTCAAAGCAACTCTGATTAAGGGCATGAAAGATGAATGGGTAGAAACATTGAATTTAATGGGGAAAGGTGACATTTATCAAGAAACTTATGAAGACATTGTTCCATTGTGTATCAGGTGCTCATGAGGAAGTACACGGACCAGGTCAGGAATGCAGACGTCCATCACAAGAAATAACAATACCTCCAGTGGGGGTCTTACATGAGCTGAAGTCGGTAATCTCCTAGAAAACTTTAAAATAGATATTTTGAGAACTTTGACTACACATTTGGATGTATTGCAGGCCAAACAAAAAAGGGTAGAGGTAGAGCAGACCTTGGCTATATTTTTCCATAGGTGCAGAAAGAAACATGGTCCAAGAGAATGCCCCTTAGATATAGTTCGGGTCTATGCTATTTGCACCAAGGATCATGACACAGAATAATGCCCATCACTCCTTGGATTGAAAGATGTATTCAAAGAGGAAGAAGAGGAAACAAAACCATTATATCTGATGGCTCAGCACTGTCAGTGGCAGTCTCGGCCTCAAAATACATTTTAGGACCCTTCCTCTTTCTTTCATGGATAGTACAATCAACAGCAGAATCCTGGACAGTATAATCAACAATAGAATGTTAGCAGTACATGGTAGGGACAACCATTTACTAATTAGAACTGGCAGCCCCAGTAGTACCCACCTGAAATCCCCACTTGGAAAAACCAGCCTGCCACAAACCTCAACTAGAAAAATCAACCAACTATAAGTTCCAATTGGCCAAATTCACAATACCCCACCTCATCCTGGAAAAATTTGAATAGTGCCTACCCTCCACAATGGCCTAACTCGACTACCCAAAAACCAAATTGGAACCAGAAATGGTAGCGCCACATGGGGATGAATAATCAACCTATGGGGATGACCTCTCAAACCAAACCTCCATTACAAACTCCACTCCCATTTCCCCAATCACAATTGCACCCTCAATTACCTGCCCAACCCCACCCGAATCCCAATAATAGACTAGCTTAGCTCATCCAGATTATGGAAAGTGGAGAAGGGGAAATCAATCAAGTAGGGTGCAATGAACTTTGGTTAAGATTGGGGCGCATCATATCTCCTGAACAAAATGACGTTCCCCAAGGACAGGGGAATGAAAAAAAACCAACAACAACACCCTCGACTGTGATAATAACAGAAGAAATTAGGCAAGGGAGGGACACAGTCGAATCAAAAGACTCTGATAAGAATGCAATTCCCTCCCCTCCATTCCACAAAAGACTAATGATAGCGAAACCCAACGTATATCCTGACTTCGACATTGTAGGGGAACTCCATAATTTATACATCAAAATTCCACTCCTGCAATCCCTACAAGACATACCGATCTACGCAAAGACAATCAAGGTGCTAAGTGGGAGAAATCCCGTTAGAAAAATCAAAAAATCATCATCAAAAGTTCATGTAGTGGGAGCCTTATCTGATCTAATTTTGGGTAGAGAAACACCAGTTAAATATGTAGATCCAGGGAACCCCATAGTAACATTGCAGATTCAGGGTTGTTCCTTTCCAAATACCCTAGTCAATTTGGGGGCGGTCATCAACATTCTAACTATGGAAACCTGCAATGCCCTGGGATTTCACTCTTTCGACCCAACCCCGATTATGTCACAATTGGCCGATCGATCAGTGGTCAAACCACTCGGCACACTACATGATATAGCCATTTCAGTTGATTCCTGGGAGTATCCCACAGATTTTCTCATCATCAACCCAAAAAGTGGACTCGAAGGGCATCCACTGATATTGGGTAGACCATGGCTCACAACAGCTGATGCATACATAGGATGCCAATCGGGTACAATGAAAATTGTGAGAGGAGGTGTTACAAGGAATCTCATCTTATACCCTCCAACAAAACCCAGTCCAACGATCGTATATCCGCAATTGCCACCTCCACAATATCCAGAGAAAGATCTATGTCCCCCACTCATGATGGAAGAAGCCCTCAAGCTCAAGAACCAACTGGATGATGATGTAATTAGTGGGTTTATTAAAAACCCAACCGCTGTAAGTAACCCAACATGCCATATCCTCCAAGATATTCTAGACTGTGAAGCACAGGGAGACCCGTTGGAAGATTTAATGGAACAACAAATTTCGACTACCACTATTCACAACAGCAAATCCGTTGAGATCACACCAGGGAAGTCTCTGAACATTAATGCCAACCTAGAAGAGCAACAACAACAAAAGATAATCCAAACTATCTCTAAATACCAATAATCTTTTGCCTGGGAGTACTCTGATATGAAATGTATTGACCCACAACTCTGCACACACCACATTTATATTGAGAAAGACTCCCGACCTATCTGACAACCGCAAAGAAGACTGAACTCCCACCTCCGAGATATTGTTAATGAAGAGATACAAAAGCTGTTGGATGCATACTTTATATACGCTATCTCAAATAGTTGATGGGTTTCCCTATTAGTCATTGTTCCCAAGAAGAACGGGAAGTGGCGAATCTGTGTTGATTACAGGGAAGTTAACAAAGCTACTCAAAAAGACCACTTTCCATTACCCTTCATTGATCAGGTACTGGATACCTTAGCAGGGAAGAAATTATTCTCTTTCCTATATGGTTTTAATGGCTACAATCAAATCTAGATTACCCCAGAGGATCAGGATAAAATGACATTCACATGTCCTTGGGGTACCTTTGCATACAAAGTATTGCCCTTCGGACTTTGTAACGCTCTAGCTACATTGCAAAGGGCCATTATGAGCATATTCAATGACCTGATTAGTGAAGGTATTGAAGTCTACATGGATGATTTTACTCCATATGGCGACGATTTCGATCAAGCCTTGACTAATCTGGAGAAGGTATTAGAATGGTGCATCGCAACCAGGTTATGCTTAAGCCACGAAAAATGTCACATGATGATGACAAAAGGTGTGGTATTAGGGAATTACATTTTTGAAGATGGAATTAGATTAGACCCAACAAAAATTGAGGTAATACTTAATCTACCTACCCCACACACACAAACTGAGGTACGTAGTTTCCTTGGTGCTTCAAGATATTATCACAGATTTATGCCAAATTTTTCAAAAACCGTTGCACCTTTACATGCTTTGATAGGAAATGTAGAATTCCAATGGTCTAATAAATGTGATGTGGCTTTTGCAGGACTCAAGAAACTGATCTCAACAACGCTAGTGTTGAGAGGACCTAATTGGCAAATACCATTTCAAATTTCAACCGATGCCTCGGATATTGACATAGGCATTGTTCTGGGACAGGAAGAAGAAAAGAAACCCTACACCATTTATTTCATTAGCAAGAATATAACTCCAGTTGAACTTAATTATACAGTAACAGAGAAATAGTTCTTAGCTGTTATACATGCCATCAATAAATTTCGTCATTCTATCTAGTTATCCTGTATACTGATCATTCTGCCATTAGATATCTAGCTAATAAACCAATTACTAATGGGCGGGTCACTCGATGGTTATTTTTATTGCAGGAATTTGATATCACCATCAAGGATCGACCCGGGAGAGAAAATCTTGTCACAGACTTCGTGTCTCGAATCCCAAAAACAGATGACTCATTAACAACTGAAGATCAATTTCCAAATGAGCATTTGTTTGCTGTCAACACAAAACCACCTTGGTATGCAGATGTAGTGAATTATTTTGTAGCAGGGAGATTACCGACACATTTATCATCAAAGGAAATAAGACTCATCGTCTAGCGTAGCACACGATTCACTTGGATCAGCGGATATATTTTCCACACAGGAGCTGACCTCCAGATCCAGCGATGCGTACAAGAGGATGAAATCTATGACATACTGAAAGCAGACATGATGAACCCTGTGGGGGGCATTTTGTAGACCGCAGGACTGAACACAAAATCCTACATATGGGCTATTATTGGCCCTCAATATTTAGAGATGCTAAGAAATATGTTCAAACATGCGACATCTGCCAGCAGATGGGGAAACCAGGTCAGGCTAATGAAATTCCCTTGAAAACACAACTAGTTGTAGAACCATTTGAAAGATGGGCACTGGAATTCGTCATCCCCTTTAATCCAAACTCAAATAAAAAGGCCTATATTCTCATCGCAATGAACTATATGACCAAATGGGTAGAGGCGGATGCTTTACCAAGGGCAACAGAAGAAGTAGTCATCAAATTCCTTTTCAAATTGTTTTTTTGGTATAGACTACCCAGAGAAGTAATCACTGATGGAGGGTCACAATTTATAGGCCATAAAATCACCTCCACCCTCGATAACTATCACATTAAGCATAGAGTTACTTCTCCATACCACCCACAGGGGAATGGGCAAGTAGAAAGCACCAATAAGGTTCTAGAGGCGATCCTGACAAAGACTGTCTCAACAAACTGACATAATTGGGCTACTGAGCTCCCCGATTCCTTATGGGCTTATCGTATAACCTGGCATAACACAACTAGCTACTCTCCTTACAACCTAGTCTATGGTAAAGAACCCATATTCCCAATCGAATTCGAGATCCAAACCCTAAGGATGGCCCAGGAAATTGGACTAAATATTACAGAAGCACATAAACAACGCCTTCAACAACTCAACGAATTGGATGAAGCACATTTGTCTACTGTGGAGCACATAGCTGTCATTCAGTAGTAGAGAGAAACCTGAGATGACAAGCATATCAAGAAACAATCATTCAATAAAGGCAACTGGGCGCTTCTCTATGATTCCAGATTTCAGGACTTCCCTGGGAAATTACAAACATGATGGCTAGGGTCATATGAAATTAACGAAGTCCATGATAATTGTTATCCACATTTTTGGTCATCGGGATGATGTCATGACAGTGTCATGATAATAGGAAATCAAACTCTTTATTAAGGACATCTTCATGAGGAAGGTTACACTTGTCAGTTTCCAGAAAGCATAGTTTAAAAGATAGTTCGCAGGCTGCATATATACTCACCTGCGGGAATACTTAATTCCCGCAGGCTGCCTTAAGCTTGACTGCGAACTTCTCGCACTGTACTTGAAGCCAGGGTGCGGACATGTTTTTAAAGAAGGAAAATGGATGAGTTCTCGATCCTTCTAGAAAGAATCTTCTAGAAGGATGAGTTGGCTTTCGAATGGTTGGCAAAATACT
>ML846709.1:65585-86514 GCA_009831015.1 Picea engelmannii
GGGGTAAGGCTCACAAAATGTTCATAAATAGAGAAACTGGTTTAGATATTTGGATTAGAGGAGAGCCTCCAAAATCCTTCCCAACAATCATGCGACATAAGACCTTCATGAAAAGGCCAGGGGTTGTGGACTCATTAGCTCCTATCCATTTACATGTCATCCATTCAAGTATTGCATATTTTAAAGAATTCAAGGAAGAAGCCCTTGCCGCTTCCAAGCTAAGATGGGATGCATCCTCCGACGAGGTTAAAAGAAGAGAGCCCTTTGGATATAGAAATTTTTTTGCAGCAACCTTTAGAGTGGAAAGGTACTCTAAACTACTCCAGGAGGAAGGACCTACTTGGATGGGATGCAGGTATAATCCCCCTCTTCTCTGGTTTCCTCCAGAAGTTTACCAGAAGGATTATTAGATTAATAAAAAGAGACAGGACACTACTTTTGATGAAATCAAAATAAACCATGGTTTCAGGAGACCTGGTGAACCAACGTTTCCTCCCTACAGTATAACTAGTTTACATGAAAGACTCTAGCTTGCATGAGAACATGCAATAAGGTAAGCAGGGGGGTATGTTGGGTTACGAAAAAGGTATAAATATCTCCTTTTTGTCCACAATTTATGATATCATTCTGATTGACTTTTCAAATAATTAGGGATAAATACGAAAGAACATGATTAAGATGTCTCTTAGAGTTGTTATTTAAGTTTTATTAAATAGATTCTAAATTACGATTGGAGTGGTTTGATTTTTATGTAGAGTTGGATAAAATAGTTGTGAAAGATAACCCAAAGAGACTTGGGTATGCACAAGCTGTTGGGAGTTGAAGACTTTTTAGGCGAAAAGTAGTTTTTGAGATAATCAATTCTCTATGATGTAATTTTGTAATAGTAAAGCGATCCTCAGGATATTTCGATCCTCAAGATAGCTTGATTTACCCAAACTATTGTAATATATAAGAGGGTAATAGATCCAAAAACACATAGAGAAAAACCACATTTAAGTAGTTAGATTCACAATTGCCCTCCACAAGCAGTTGTTGTAAATGTTTTACTAGTTATGGAATTAATGAAAGTTTTGAGTGTTTTTATCATCCCTGCGTTCTGAGTTTCTCATAGCAGTACTTCTGAAGATCGAGGGCCCAGTCTGAAGGAGCTACTGTCTCATTCTGTAATTGTATAAATTCAGAGTTTGATTTCTATTTTGTGATTCAGATCTGTTTTACAATAGCCAAGGATAAATGCATAAGTGTGTTAATGATTTTATGATCGTTTGCGTATAGAAGAAAAACATTTCCCTCAACTATTAATGATTGCTGTTATGATTTCCATTTCTGAAAATTGTTGCTTGACAGTTCCTCACATTTTCATCCACATTGTTCCTTTTCCTTAGATTTACAATTGTTGTTCGTTTCAGTTAAAGTTACATTAGCTGCTCCTTTTAGTAAAAGTTACGATAGTTGTTCCTTTCGGTTAAAGTTACATTAGCTGTCCCTTTCGATTAGAATACAGTTGTTGTTTCTTTCCACATATAGAATAATTTGCTATTTCCTTTCTAGTAATTAGAATTCATGATTGATAGATTAAATCTGCAAGTCCTTTCTTAGATTTGATTACTGCTTTATAGTTAAGTGAATTCAAGTAGATTTATTAGTTCCGTTTCATTTCACAGCATTCTAGTAATTTGATTTCAATTCCTTTAGTTTTCAGAATCTTTGGTGAACATTTGAGGAAGTTAATGTTTGATAAACTCAGATTTGGTTTAGCTACATGATTTTAGGCTACCTGCATAAACTTTGTCGATATTCTTGAGATAAAAGATGAATCTTCAGGTTGATAAATTAATGTTAAACTAAGGTTGTTTTTAAGACATAGTTAGATCCCAACACTCAGTGGCAAACTAGAATGAAGAATAAATGAGGAGATTCAAAGGATCTTACACCTCTCAGACCTTGGAAAAGATGGAGATTGGTATCTTCACCAAAATCACACTGAGGTTAGAGTATATGGATGCGAGTTAGCCCCATACAAACTGCCCAAGTATTTACCCGTGAGGATATTTGTGCTGGAGTACATAAGACAAATTATAAAATCAGATGACATACACTTTGTGTCTTTGAAGAAGAAACAATAGATCAAAATTAAAGGGAAAATAGGGTCTTTTATCTGCAATAGCCGAGGCGCCGGGGAAGAGGCAGACAAACTTTTGAAAGAAATGAAGTTCTAAGTTAGTTTCCTGTGGCACTATGATCCGTGCAGGATAGTTTCAGAGATGAGGATTAAGAATAAAAATGTTCCATATGTTCATATACCCAAGCCCGAGATATAAAGGTTCACGAATCAAATAGAGTGGGAGTCGAACACTCTGAAAGAGATATAATAGTAGGACCCTTCAGTTGTTATCTCACAAACAACCACACCATAGGCTCCAAAGGAGAAAAGACCCATGAAGGATACTTCACCTTCTGTCACCGAAGTCTCGGCTGAAGTTTTCCAATTACATACCAAAAGACCAAAATCCAGTCATACAACTGACACGGTTGGCGAAACGTAAACCCAATCCACTATGACTATGAAAGGTGATCAATCACCTCTTATCAAAAGAAGCAAGCATATCATGTCTACAGTTTCGTCCAAGAAGCCGACGGATACTTCACTAGTCGACCAACCGAGTAAATGAGGACCAAAGTTGAGTATTTTTGAGAAATATGACCTGATCAAGAAGAGGAATTAGACACTGACCAACAATACTTATGCTCAGTTTTGGAAACAGACATCCATGGAACAACACAGACTATTGTCTACGTTTGATACAGAGAAGGGTAGAATACACATGGCTTTTCTGCAAGCACAGGTGACCAACCCAAAGGAAATTACTGATTACAAGAGGGCAACATTTGAGTTACACACCAGAGATGTGCACCCGACCGATCAAATGGATCTTTACAAGAAAACTAGAGAAATGGTTTTCTCCACTATGGCAAGTGCTTCTACTTCGGTTGTTAAACTACAAGTCTCTTTGAGCAATGTTTAGACACAAATAAAGTTAGAAAAGATATCATCCTTTGCAAAGGATAAAAAAATTAAAACGTTGGAAGAATTGGTCCTCAAGATCAGGTATGACCCCTTGAATGTGAAAGTAGTCGAGGAGATGCTTAAAAAGAAAATTGATGATATAGAATCTCTGAGGAAACAATTGAAATTGCCACCAATGGAAGATGCACAGACAAAAGAGATAGATAAAACCAAAGGTGAGAAGGACGAGATGCTCAAGTTGATCATGGAGCAGAATGCACAGTTGAAAGAGATGGAAGGAGAACTGGAAAGGTTAGTGAAGGAGAAGGAACAATCAACGCCTATGGAGGTCATTCCATTGAGCGCAGTTCCACTCATCAGAGTAAGCACAACATCCACAGCATAAATTTCCTTAGCAACTTCACTGACAGCTCTGGAAAAGACAGTAAAACTAGCAAAATCCATGGGGGAGATGAACTTGCAAGAGACATAAATTAGCAGACTTAAAAAGGAGGTTGAGGACCTTTAGGAACTTAAGTCTTCTTACCAAACTAGCTACTTCATGGAGAAATAAACATCAGAAAAGATCAAACACGAATTGCAGCAGCTTCGAAAGCAAACAGTGGCAGGAAAGACATTTGCTGAGGCCAAGGAAAATATATGGATGGATATCTCCAAATCCATAAATGAAATATGGCCTATGGTGAAAATCATGTTCGAGCAAAATGAACTAGTACAAAGGAGCAGGCAGGCTATTGAGAAAATAAGAGGAGAACTAGGAGAAATGCCTACAGAAGCCACCGAGATCATTAAATTCCTGAATTCCAAAACCAATGAAGAATTAGAGGATTTGAAGATTGAAGACAGAATGAAAACCATCCTCGAAGTCAAGAGGGTTCTGACCAAAAGAGGACTAATGCTATAGTTGGAAGAGAAAGTTCATATTATGGACACAGGAGTGCAAAGATTTTTCGGCAAAATTGAATCTCTGCAGAAGAAATGACTCCCTGGCTTAAGGGTCGTAAATGATAAGTTAATGACCCTTCCTGATTATAAACAGAAGCTGGCCACAGTGGCCAAAGATAGTTCGAAATTTTTGGGAATACAGGGCAGCATAACGGGCAAGGAGTTCTTAGAAAAATTGTAGCTAGACATTAGCATACAACATGAGATCTGGTATATTTTCATCATCAAGCCAACTTTTCCCAAGTACACAGAGATGGATCAAATATACCGATGATTACTCAAAGTCATCATTCCCAGCTAGCTACGATGGGAAGAGCTAAGCAATCTGATTGAGTAGGAGATGAGGTGTCCAAGTCTAGTCAACAATTCAATTATACGAAGTCGTGTAGATGACTCACCAATGGTTTTCCCCATAAATCAACATGAAGATTTCAACACATCATCAATAGTTCCAAAATTTTTGTATCTTGTTGAGTTAGTTAGTTAAATTTAGAATATGCCACATCCTGATCTTTAATGACAGGATCCTATGTAATTTTTGATTATAAATACTTCAAACTTTGAGGTACCAAGGGTTGATCTTTATGCCTCGTAAGCCATAAAGACTGTAATTGTTTATCAAGAGATCTTCCAGTAATATAAAGGGACATTTCACAGGATTCTCGCGTGTTATTCATTGGTGATGTTTATTTTCCTATGTTAAATGTTTTTCTCACTTAGTCGTCATATTGTTTTCTAATTTGATCTTTTAAAAGTAGCGTATGTTGCAGGATTTATCTTTGTATACCCTGTCTCTGACTTTAAAGATCTGAATGTTTATCTTCTGATGTTATAGTGAAGAAATTCTTAAATGCTTCTTTACTTTAATTTCTATTCTCATCTTTTCTACTGTCCATCACTTTACTGCCAAAGAATCCAATGAATGCATTACCTTGCCTCGTGAAAAGAATCTTTTATTTCATGTTTAGATATCTATCCTTATAATACAGACCCCATAGCCCAATGGATGCGTAAACCCTATTTCATCCAACTTTACAAAAAACAAACCATTCAATCTTATTCTACTTAACTAGACTAATATCTCAAAGTTAAAACATATCTAAATCTTACAGAGAGATCCCTCTCTAAAATTGGCAGGGCTAGATTCCAGTTTCGAAGTGGTTGGATAAAGTTACCTCTGGCAAATTTTTTCTACCCTGACAACCTCTGGGAATTTATAGAGCGATAACAGTGGGATCTTAGCCATCAAATTTATTCACTTCCACTTTGGGAAGATGCAACTCATGGTGAGGAGATTTGGAATGAAAGGGCATGGCATGGGAGAAATCAAGGCCTTATATGTTAGAAGGTTGTTCAGAGGAGGTAAGGCCCCTAGGTAGATTCATCCAATCATGCATATTGGTAGAAAAGGATTGAAGGTCGTTTTTCATGTTTTCATAGAGGGATTCCATTTTGGCCTCAATGGTGGAATTGAGGGCCACAATATTGGCATTGAGTTGTTTAATTTTAGTCTGTTTCTTGGTGATATTGGTTGACAGGGCATTGATGTATGCGTCCAGTTCTTGGTTGCGGGTTTGGGCCATGGTGGAGGGAAGTGGAAATAATGGGGCTAGTGGGTTTGCATAGAAAGGGGTTATTGGTGAAGAGAACCATTGTAATCAGTGAAAAGAGAGGAAACCAATGGGATAGGTCCCAAATAATATTGGCACAGAGGGTGGGTGGGTCCATATAAAAATTTATTAGAAGTGATATATACCATGACAATTAGGGAGAAGAGAGGAATCCAATGGGATGGGTCCCAAATAAGGGTTTCACCAGGACCACTATAATTGTTTTTTTACTCCTACTGAGTTATAATCTAGCTTAAAGAATACTACAATGATCGAATACCCAAATTGTTAATAGGCAAAATTGTGTATGAATATTTCCTCTTTTTCTATTTTGTTTTAATCCAAAAGAAAGGGATAGGATTTTGAGGGTTCCTACAGACAAGTGTTTTCCCCATGTTATAGCTCTTTGATATACATGCGGGGTTGAATAGTAGTCATCGTCTCATCATCTCGGAGCACCAACTAAGGAGGCTCGACCATAACCTTAGTTGTACTAGTCGATTACCAAGGTACAAATATTAGTCTTCTCGAGTGTTGTTAGAAGTTCCACTATCGTAGTCAGGCGGCTGATAGGATGATCTATATATGTTTTCATGAGACCTTTGATACTCCCTATATACCCGAGGGTATCTGGGAGTGAATGGATATGTATAGGTCTTTTCTAACGTGGTACTACTCGAAGGGGTACCAATAGGGCATACAGAGGATTCTAACAAGGTGAAATGTTTGTTGCGAGTAACCCGTGAAAATGAATGTATTTCCTACGTGTGGTCTTCTCCAACTGAATTTTAACCCACTGAATGATAGATCAATATGATTTAAATACACCGTCAATATATGTATCTAGTCTGAATTTTTTTTTCTAAAATTATGCAAAGGAAATTTCTTTGATACCACCTGTAAGGTACCAGATGTATTATGCAGAGAAGAAACATAATTATTATGATGGATACCAACAAAAAAAACAAAAATAGAGAGAACAATAACACTAGAAATAATACCTTTATTGATATAAATCCAAGTTCACTTGCCTCTTTGAGGGGGAAATCTCTAGCAGAGAAGAGATCAATTACAAAATAATTCTCAAGATGAAACTTTCCCATGCCTTCTACTCTCATTTATACTAATTCTATATTTTAAAGAATATTCTAGAGGAATATCTTTCTATAAGTGGAAAGTTCTATCAATTAATCTTACATTATACTTGTTCACATTATTACATAGTCCCTATTTACTAATGTTGGCCTTTATTACATAGAGAACATATTATTTTACCTAGGTGAGGGGTTAGGGAGGTTAGGTCCCTGCCATATTTTCCTTTTCACTTCTTCTTCCCTTTCTTAGAAGTATCTTGTTGTCTTTCTATTTAGAACAACTTGGCTATCCTTTCTTGTGGTCTATGTTCTCCAATTATTACACTTGGACATAGGCCTCATCAATGGTCCTTGTTTTGGAGAGCATCACTTCCTTTCAAAAATGAATGTGTAGACCCCCTAGATACTTGAGGAGTACATTTAGGTTCATGGGAGAGATAACCAACACAATCACCATTTTCCTAAACTTTTTGGTGTACTCATATACACTTTCCCCATTCCTATACCTGAAGTGACGTCAATGGATCCACTAGTCATCTACATACCCAATAGGGTAGAACTAGGACTTGATGAGGGTTTTAAACACATACCACTTAGTTACTAGTGGGTCACTAATGGGTGCTCAAATTGACATATTTGTAGCACAAATCCAATACTTTTTGTACACCCTTCTTCCCTTTTCCATTCCATCCTAGTACCCTTTTCATTCAAACTAATGCATTTTTGGTCAAGTTATAATTATTCTCTCAACATGCCATTTCAATACTTATTCTTATGCATTTTTAAGAGATTATCACATTTCCGTGTTAACAATGGTATGCAAGAACAAGGCTACATAGGTACCTTCCCAACATAAGATCTGGAACTTTCTACTCGAGTGTATTTGCTACAACTCTGGGTTGTTGACATCGTTATTGCAACTCTCTGTTACTACGACTCTCATTATTGCTGCAAATATTTCCCTTGTTCAAATCTCTTTGATACAACTCTCATTGTGTTGTGACTCTTGATGTGATTATCTCTATAGGAAAATTGTTGCAACTCTCCATTTTTGGGACTCTCACTATGCTACAACTCTTGCCTCACCATTGCTGCGACTCTCACTACAGGACCTTTGCTGCAACTCTCAGAATGGGTGTTGTAAATATGCTCCCATTGTAACAATGCAATATTAAATCACACATACTGCCATCCAAGGATCATATAGATATTTGAACAGGTAGTTCCTTCACACAATAAAATGACAAAGGAAATAACTCAACCGCCACTTTCCATATGATTGATTAAGTTAGCTTGTGCCTGATTTTTTATATCTTTTGGAGAAAACAATGTAACGAGATGGAAAATCACAATTCTTATGTTTTTCCATCGATTCCATTGATTAATTTAGGAATAAAATATTATGTATAAATACCCTTGTACTCTCTAGGATAGAGGAGAATGAGAACGAAGAAGAAGCAGAAACAAGTTAGTGAACAAGATTGTATTGATCTGCGCATTTTTCTGCAATAAACGTTTCTCTATATTCTTGTCCAAGTAATGGTGTATTAAGAATTTAGTGTCTTACTACATTCTTGAACCAGTACCTCCTCTAAGGAGGTAGGTCCCCATCCTTTTCTCAATATTGTTTGTATCTTATGTGTTTTATGGAAGTAGTTGTAGCATCTTCTATATATTTCTTTTATTTCTAGAAATTCCTCTATTTAACACTTTGTTGTAACTCTAGTATCATTGCCACAACTCTCGTTGTTGCCACTCCATGATGACATTGCAAAACCCTATTTTTTTATTAACAAATGTGTATCTATAACATCTCTTATGTAACATACCCAACCCCCATCTAGGCCACATCATTACTAAAATGACCCCTTAAAAATTTCTGATACAAAATATAAATGTGGAAGTAATACACAACATGCCATTCAATCTCATTCATTTGTGCATGCTAATAAAAATAAATAAATATTGATACTTTAAATATGCAAAGTAAAAACTAAGTTCAGGTAGCATCATTCAACCATAAAATATAGATTTATATGCATCAATTCTAGTCTCAACAAGTATCATTTAACCAAAAAAGTTAGAGTAAATTGCATAGTAATTATATCAACAATTAACCATGAATAAGAACAAAAAATAAGAACACTTATCTTATGACATGTGGAACCTTTTGTAGAGGACAAAAATTCCTCCCAGTCGTAGCCTTGTTGTTCCAGTTCTCAATAGTAAGACACCCCTATGTTGGGGCTATGAATCCACAAGAGATCGAGGTCCTTAATTCTAGCTAATGTCCCCCTTTCAACATTTAAACTCTTAGCTAATTCCAGTCCACTAAAACACTCCCTCTCAACCTACACAACCCAAGGGATGGAATCCCCCTTAACTAATGATAGTCCCTAGGACTTTCGAATCCCCTCCATGGATTCTAGTACAGGTTGGACAAGAATTATACTTGCTGGGACTTAAGGAATTCTACAGCTACAACACAAATTCACTGAGTAGCCAAAATGCATTATTCCTTAATGAATTTAAAATAACTCACTAATCCTAGGCACACATCCTCTTTCTCCATGAGATTATATCTCCAAACAACATCCAAAGATGTCCACAACAACTACCTTCAAGCTCCATCACTCAGAACTCCATTGTTGGCCATAAAACTCCATGTAAAAAATGCTCTCCATGCAAAAACGTGAATCCTAATTTGATTCTCCCTACCCATATGAATTTCATCTTTTTCTCTTGCTTACTTCACTTGCACTCTTCCCCAAGATGATTTTATTCATCCCCCATGCTCAAAATAAATATGGGAAGTGACTCTCACACTAACCCTCTTACATGAATTCGATGTTTGGTTTCTATAACACTCAACAACTAATGGAAGGTTCATGGTAAGGATAATTTAGAAGGAAATGAGAAATTGGTTTTGGTTTAATAGACATATGTAATTATCCCCCTTGGAGCCCTTCCCTCTATTGTAGATACTTAGCCCCCAAATATCTGTTCATGTCCATCTACAACTAGCGATACATTTTATTGATTATATTCAATTTACATTATTTACATATTACATTACTTTGACACTCAGACATATAGTTTATTTACAATATACATCACTTGGCCCTTGGCCATATACTATATCTACAATATACATCACTAGTTTGGGATTTGAAAACAAGGATGTTAGATTCCCCTCCCCCTACAAACTACATTGTCCTCAATGCACATAACCATACAATTTACACATTGACATATATAGAAACATTACATCAATTTCATGATAATTCCACAACTCAACAACTCATGTAGCAATTCCAACCAACGAATTCCCTTTCCCCTCAACCCATAGATCGGTTTGATAGGAAATTTAAGAGTTGTGGCTCCAGGAACTTCAGCTTCCAAAATGGAGTCTTCATTCACTTGTGTACACATGTGTATTCAATTTTCTTCAAATTTTCAAACATTTGTGGGTATGCTTCTCGCATGGCTTCTTCGTGATCCCACATAGTTTCTTTAGGACTGTAACAATTCCATTGAATATTTACCAAGTCGATGGATTTTTTTTTGGGAAATTTATCTTCCGATTCAGGATGCTCATTGGCTCGACCCAAAAATCCCCTTCGTGTTCCACCTAGATCACATTCTAAGCATTTCACATGATGAGGATCAAGTACATACTTTTTTAATAAAGACACATGGAACACACTATGCATTCTCATGGATGCAGGTAGTGCTAGCATGTATGCAACTAGTCCTATATTTTCTAAGACCTCAAAAGGCCCACAATATCTCACTATCGAATTTTCTCAAATTCCCAATTTCAACAAGCTTCTCTTGGATTAAAATTTTTAAAATACATTCTCTCCCACTTTGAATTATCCATTTGTTCTCTTTTTGTCATCATAGCTATTTTTTCCGATTTTTTACAACATTTAAATTCTGTTGGATTTTTACCATCTGTTCTTCCATTTCCTTTAACAACTCTCTCCCAATCACAGTTCTGTCTATTGGGTTATCCAACTTATTGGTTTATTTCATTTTATGCCATACAATGTTTCAACAAATCTCACATTCAATGATTCTTCATACCCATTATTGTAGGAAACTAAAATAAATGGATATAGTCCTCACATATATGTAGATCTTAACCTTGTACAATATTTACTGCAAACAGATTTTCAGTAAAAGAACAGAAAATATACAATGGAAAATACAAACATTACACATAGATTTTTCCCCTGGAAACCCAAATCAAGAAAACCAACATATTATATATTCATTCATAGTGTTACATTTTTTACAATACAATATACATATTCTTATCACTAGAAGTCACCTTAAGATTGCGTTGAAGGTAAGCCTAGTACCCATCAAGTTATATGTCACAATGAATGATTTAAAGAGGTCCAATGGGTGCAGACTCAAGATAATATCGTTTTAACTCAGAAAACTGGACTAGCATGCACAAGCAGTTGAGGTCTAGATCAACTTCAATCAAATAGTTGTAGTAAAGGTGAGTAGGAGGAAGAACTGGTGAGGAGAGTGTAGAGGTCTGCTTTGGACATCAAGTCTTCCAGTAGCCTAAGGAGGAAAAACTAAGAAAACAAGATCCTTTTGGATTCAAAGTTTTAGGAACGGAAGAGCATTAAAACATGACTACAATCAAGCATACATCACAATACTGTGAAAACAATCCATGTGAATCCTTCAATCATGGATACTTCAGCATCAGAGGCAAATAAGATGAAAACGAAGTTGACTTTCAGTAAACAAGAAGTCTCAAAGAAAATTACATATCCAAAAAACCAGAAGCTTCATCAAAAGTTTACAATACGAGAGCCTAGCTCAACCATTGACACTGACCCAATATAAAAAAATGCCTACATATGATTAGAAAAATTCACCACTACAGTCAAAGCTTTGAGTTGGCAAGCTCCCTGTCAGACTAAGAATGAAAGAAATCTTTTGGTAGACTATGCCTGTAGTCTTTTATCAGACTGCCCATGCATTTCTCTATCATACGCAATCTCAGACATGCAATTCCTTTCTAGCTTTCCATTTATGTGGTGAGACAAGGTTCAACCACCTCCCTCACTTTCATTAACTACCTGCATTGGGATCAGGATGGGCATGAGTCAACTCGACGCTTGGAGAATGTGTTGACTGCACGATAAAAATTTTCCACTTGGATATTCACTGGATGTGTGCAGGGAACACGAGTAGGTAGATGTGGACATTGATGATGATGCGTAGACAAGGTGTTTGGCACAAACTCAAAGGCTGCAACGAGTCAACAATGACCATGTTGAAGGAAATGACTGGAGAACGATGATCGGGACTACGCTAGCGCAAGTACTCAGGAGATGAGGTGTAAAGGAGAGAGGGTGATGTGGAAAGGGGAGAGGATGATGTGGAAAAGGGAGAAGATACAATGTCAGGGGGATGTGAGTGATCAGGGGGGAAACGAAAACATGAAGGGGGTGACATGGAGGAGAAGTGGTAGTCACATGTCGGGAGGGGAGAGGGGAAATGTGACAGCGAGAAGGGGCAGGCATGTGGTCGGGTGAGTGGAGGACAGGTGTTGGCGGGAGTGCATGTGATAAGCAGTCTACTCAGAGGGGGGGGTAGGTGGTAAGAAATAACGAGCGGGAGAGGGCGGGGGGGTCAGAGTTACTGCATATGTGACACATTAATGGGGGCACTGCACTGGAAAACTACCAAATTAGACCCCCCCGTTAAAGGCAGAATGTAGGGGGGGGTCCAATATAGGCCGCTAACTATAGATCTGAGCACGCTCTTCTTAGCCACAGATCTAAGCGCGTTCCTTAGTACAATGTGCCCGAACCATCATTTCACCCAAAACTTAGGATAAAATCTCAAAGTGGGTCTCACAAGCACCCCTTTCTTGATTTTTCACCAAGGGGTTGTTTCCAAGGGGAAAGAAACACCCTTGCTATCAAAACTTATGTTAACATTGGCTCCATGGGGGATAGAGACCTCCCTGCGAGGCTCTAATAACTTCAACAGCTTCAGTGCCTTATCTTAGGGCTGTGGGGTCAACTATTACAACAAAAATAAGAATGATATTTACAATGACATGAAATCTACTCATGGCTCAAACGAAGAACTTTTTTAGAAAATGCCCATTCAGAGGACCACCAAAAAATTCAACATCCTCCAAATTTTACAACCTGTAAGTATTATTTGAAAACACCTCATAAATATTGAAGGGAGAAATCCATAGAGATTCGAATTTTCCATGCTTTCCTTTGTCCTAGTTTGGTGCATCCCATTTGAGTACTAGATCTCCTAGCTGGAAATCCTCTTTGCTTACCTTCTTGTCAAAATCCTGCTTGATTTTTTGTTGATGGTCATGTGCTTTGTCCAGTAGTTTCTCCCTAGTCTGCTACACTTCTACTAGATGTTGTATTTTCCTGATCATATCATCAAGTTCCTCTTGGTAGTCTTGGAAGAATTTTTCCACAGGCAAGGTAAGCTGAGGAGGAAAGATGGCCTCAACTCCATACACATGTTGAAAAGGAGAGGCACCAAGAGACCTCTTTGTTGTCACTCTATCTTCCCACAAGGAAAATTTGATCTTTGAATCCCATGCTTTCTTGTTTTCCTCTAAAACTCTCCTGATGATATTTATAAGAGTCTTGTTAGAGGACTATTCCAGTCCATTCTGTTTGGGGTTGTAAGGGGTAGAGTGAATCAATGCAATTCTGAACTGTTCATAGAACTGGATCAATGGTTCAGCCTTGAAAGAGGCAACATTATTAGTGAAAATCCTACTTGGACAACCAAACCTTTCCATAATATCTTGAAGGAAACCAATGATTACCTTATGGGAAGCACTCCTTATGGGAATGGATTCTATCCACTTGGTAAAGTAATCAGTGGCGATTAAGTTCCACCTGTGCTGACCACTTGAAGCAGGATGAATTTCCCCAATAAAATATAGGCCCCACTGCTAAAAGGGTCCTAAAGCTACCACAGGCTTCAATGGAAAAGACTTGAGTTGTTGCTTTCCAGGGAATTTTTGACATTTAACACATGCACTGATATTTGCATAGACATCGATGAATAGACTAGGCTAGAAATATCCATCCCTGAGAATTTTATAGGTTGTGGTTCTCCATAAGTGATTCCCCCCACATAGACTGTCGTGAAAATCAAATATAATCTTTTGGGCCTCCTGTGGGTCTAGACATCTCAAAATCACTCCCAAAGGGTCCTTCCAGTACAAGACTTGGTCAACGAGGTAGTATTTAATAGCTTTAAGCTTTAAATATCTTATCTTGTTCTTCTCCATACCATCAGGGGGCTACAACATTTGTAGAAAATATATAACGTCCTTGTACCAAGAACATCCTCCCAATGGAGGGATGACTTGAGGATTTTTATCAGACAACTCAGGCTACTAATTTTCTGAGCAAGTGTTGATGAAATTAACCCTTAAATATTTGCAATTAGATTCATCCAACAACCTCGGTAATCCTTGGCCTTTTACCAATTTTTTGGGCTTTATTTCTAGCTCAAATTCAATGATTTTGGAAATCCACTTGCTCCTTCTTCTGTCTATTTTAGGCTGCATGAGAATCTCCTTCATAGAGGTTGAAGGGACATATGCAATGACTTTTAAATATAGAACATAGACCATGAAAGAATTGATGGCTTTCACCAAAGCATAGGCCTACTTTTCCATGATGTCATATTTTACTTTGGCATCTCTTAATTCCCTACTTAAAAATGAAATGGGTTGTTCCAACCCTTCAACATTCTTCTACAATAAAACAACTGCTAATGTGTTGAATGAAGAAAAGAAAAAATTTGGAAAATCTCTGGAGTAGTCAGGACTGATGAGCACAGGTGCTTCAGTCAAGGCCTTCTTGATCTGGTTGAAAAAATATCTAGACTCAATAGTCCATTTCACTTCATTCCCTTTTTTAGCATGGTTGTAATGTATTTAACCAATTCAACAAAATTTGAAATAAACATCCTTAGAAAATTCATTTTACCCAAGAAAGACTGAACCTCTTTCCTAGATCTGGGAAAATACAAGGACTAGATGGCCTCCACCCTGTTTGGATCAATCTTCACCCCTTCAATTGACACAGTGTGCCCCAACCATTTTCCCTCTTGCATAGAAAATAAAGACTTCTTGGGATTCAGGGAGAGATCAAATTTTCTGCATTTCAAGAAGACCCTTCTCAGATGATAACAATGTTCTTTATCATATTGTGAGAACACTGTTATGTCATCTAGATAGATGACTACAAACTTATCCTTTTCTCCATTGAAGGAGATGTCCATAGCTCGCTAGAAGGTTTCCCCTATGTTCATTAATCCAAAGGGAATATTAGCATACATGAATGTACCCCAAGGAGTAGTGAATGTTGTCTTTTCTCTGTCTTCAGGAAAGACAAAGATCTGATTGTAGCCAGAAAAATCCATCAATCATGGAGTTCCTAGATGCACCTGTCACCCTCTGCAATATGTGTTCCATCTTTGGAAAAGGGTAATTATCCTTCTTAGAGCTTCTGTTCAGGTTCTGAAAATCAACGCAAAGTCTGATTTATCCACTCTTCTTTTTCATTGGGACCAGGTTGGCTACTCATTAAGAATATCTCAAGGGGATAATGATATCGATGTCCAACAATTTTTTACGTCTTTCTCCATAATAGGCAGCAGTATAGGATTTACTTGTCTCAATTTATGCCTAAATGGTTTGGCCTCCTCCTTTAATGAGATATTATTCTCAACAACACTTGTGTCATATGTTCTGAGGTATTCATATGTCTAGGAAAACACATCATAAAATTCTCTTAGCAGTTCAACATATTTAGTCCTTTTTTCCATTGACAAGATGCTTGACAATTTGACAAATTTCAGGTCCTTCTTTGTACCAATATTGCACTGAGCTACATCGGCATCATCAATTGCACTTTTACCCTTTACTGCTAGATCATTCATGTCAAATAGTATTTACAAAGGAACTATTCCCTTTGGAATATGATTTCTAGGCAACTAAACAATATGATGGTTAGCAATTTTGTTCAGAGAAACATCAACATGAGGGTTTATTTCAGAATCAGGATCTTGATCAATGTGTAATGAAAAAAAATATTCAACTGTCTCAAGGAATATTTTGATCTCAATATCATCCTCAACTACTTTCCAATTCTTGACATTGTAAGGTATAGAGGGTCTATATTTCGATTCTACATCATACCTGAGTTTGGGTGGCACAGGAACTCCAAAATTACTTGCTGAAATAGCCAAAGAATCAGCCAGGGTATTCTCTTCTCTTAGAATAACTAAAATGTTGAAAGCTAAGAAAAAACTATCAATTAGGTCCCACACCTCATTTCTATAATCTCTTAGCCTAGGTTTCTTAGTTTGGTAACTATTTTTGATCTGATGGAAAATTAATTCAGCATCCCCAAACATTGATATCTCTTAAATCCCCATGTCCTTTGTAGCCCTCAAACCCAAAACAAGAGATTCATACTCTGCCACATTATTGGTAGCTTCAAATTCTAATTTGTAGGAAAGAGATATAGTCTCCTGAGTAGGTGAAACAAACACCACTCCAACCCCAACACCTTCCCTAGAAGAGGCTCCATCAAAGAACATTTTCCAAACAAAGGTGATTGGAGGAGAATATTCACAAAAAGTAAGTGACTTTTTTTTGATTTCAAGGGGAGGTTTAGGAGCATCAGTGAGTTGCAATAAACTGGATCCCAAATCAATGTCAAGTGAAAAAATAGGATGGTTGGTGGGGTTTTCTTGATCGCTAATAATGTAGGCCAGCTAGTCTTCCTTATACAGTCTTCTATGTTGCCCCCCAAACAAAGGAATGGTAGCATATGTGAGGTCCATCTGCAAACTTCCACGAAGTCTTTTTATCCAAGATATTGAAAGGAGAATGCCCATATTGGGGGGAACATTATCCACCATGGTATCCATGACCACACTTTTCCTGGGAAGCTGAAACAAGGTCACAACCAGATCTTTGATGATCCTAAGACATTGCACTTTCCTAGAGTCAAAAGAGTATAAGTCATGGTAAGTCTTTGTGATTTCTAATCCAAGTTCATCCATGATGGTTTTAGACATGAGAATATGAAATTCCCTTGAATCCCTTAAACAATTATGCAACACTTTATCATGTATGATTAGTGACGTGTAGAAGGGAGGGGATGAATCATCTCTATCTTCTATCAAAGGACCTAAGATGACTGTTGGATTTTCATCTTGAAGATTCACTGAATCAGTGGTATGACAAGAAGGCTCAGGCTGCAATAGTTTAGAAAGGCACCTTTTGAAGTCTTCATGCTTGACCAAATCTGAAAATGGTATAGGTATTCTAATATTTTGAATTTCATGCTCAAAGATGAAATAAGAGGGGGGCTTTAGAATTTCTCTCACCTCTAGGACAGGACGTTTGGCCACTGGTGAAGGGTTTTGTGTCTTCTTTTCTTGGTTTTTGTCTGCTACCTCTTTAGTAGGGTTTTCTTCTTTGGTAGGTTGATCAAGGATATCAATATTTAGGACTTCCCTCTTCTTAGAATTGAGGTTGTATTTATTCAGGTTGTTGTTGGTGTTTTCCCCTTTATTCATCTTATTTAGTTGACTGTCCAGGAGAGACTCCTCATATGCAGATTGGGTTGAATGGGGAAATGAAGAGGTATTTACAAGATAGTGGATTTCAAGATCAACCTCTTCCTCCTTCCCTTATTCATCAACAACAAGGTTATTTTGGAGAGGAGATTGGATTCTATGATCATCCCTATCTCTGTTTCTTTGATCTCTTTGGATAACCTGGGGGGTGTTATTTGGTCTTCTAAAGTTACCCCTATTTTCAACAATAGGTTGATTCCTGTCATTCTTCTTTCCTTTAAGTTCCAACCTTTCCATCCTAGTAGAAAGTGATTTTAGTAACTTGGTTACTTCGTCCATCTGAGGGGGGGTAGCAGAGGAACCAGAGATTGAAGCTTCATACCTCCCCTTTCCTCTATCTCTATCAACCTTACTCCTAATTTTGTCAACTGCCAATATATTGGACTCCACTTCCAGGGCTGCATCTTGCATATGAGACAAGGAAGTGGCTCTTATTTATCTTAACAGGAGGCATAAATTAGGGTTGAAAGCACTAGAATAAGTAATTTTGGTAGAATTTTTTGTAGGTTTAATCTCAACAGGAATCTTATTATACATTTTGTTAAACCTCTTGGAAAAATCAGAAACAGATTCCCCTTCCTCTTTCTTAAGTGATCCAAAATATGTAATATAGTAAAGGAAATATTTCTTATCCCCCTAATGTCTTAAGAATGCATCATCTAGGGATTCAATCCCATCAATATATCTAGGAGCGAGGGCCCTAAACTATTTCCTAGCCTCTCCATCTAGGCTATGAACAAAAATTCTCATCCATACATCTTCTCTTACAATGACATAGTTATTTGCATAACTATAAAAGGTTGCAAGGTGTTCCTCTGGAGTTATGTCTCCCTCACCGGTGAACTTAAGCAACTTATTAAGAAAGGCACCAACTGGGAGAGAATTTATAGGTTGAGGCAAGACAATAGGGGCATGTCTAGTAGCCACTATGGCATCCATTCTGTTCCTCGGGGGATTAGCACCTTCCATTGGGATGTCAACTAGAGGAGAACCAATAGGGGATGGAGTTCTGGTAGGTGATACTGGGAGTGTGTTTTTGGGAGAAAGAGGGAAAAACTAAATATTTGGATAAGAGGCTATAGGGCTAGCAGGAAAATAAGTTTCCCCTTCTGTAAATGTAGAAACTCTAATAGGAGGAGGAGTGGTAAGGCCCAGAGTGGGAAAATATTTAGGCATTCTGGGTTTAGACCAGGGTACAACTTCTGGGGTAGTAGGAGTGTCAAAGACTTCCAAATTGAGGCTAGGAGAGGGGAAATCAACAGGAAAAATCCAAAAATTTAAACTTCTAGAAGCTCCAACAGATGGTGTAATAGGAAACTGAGAAACAACTACTATCAAAGAAGGATTATGGAAATTACTAGAACCACTAGGTGTAGCAGTTGAAGTACCTTCTCAAGGGGCCTTCCCCTTTCTGATAATTTTCTCTAGGTCAGCTTTAGGTGTTGCTAGAGATAGCTGTGGAGTAGACATCATGTGTGTGCCTCTGGAAGCCACAGCTGAAATAGTGGAGTTGGCAGGTGCAGGCTGCAATCTTGAATGGTTCTGATATCTAATGCACCTTTAGAAACATAAGCTATTTTTCATTCTATCCCAGGGAAAATTATTCAATTTTTTCCTCGACAATGTTAACACTAGAAGTCACCTTTAGATTGTGTTGAAGGTAATCCTAGTACCCATCAGCTTATATGTCACAATTAATGATTTAAATAGGTCCAATGGGCGCAGACTCAAAATAATATCGTTTTAACTCAGAAAATTGGGCTAGCATGCACAACCAGTTGAGGTTTGGATCAACTTTAGTCAATCATTTGTAGTAAAGGTGAGTAGGAGGAAGAACTTGTGAGGAGTGTGTAGAGTTCTACTTTGGACATCAGGTCTTCTAGTAGCCTAAGGAGGAAAAGATTAGAAAACAAGATCCTCTTGATTTTGAAGCTTCAAGAACTGAAGAGCATTAAAACATGACTGCAATGAAACATACATCACAATACTGTTAAAAAAATCCATGTGAATCCTTCAATGATGGATACTTTAGCATCAAAGAAAAATAACATGAAAAGGAATTTGACTTTCATTAAACAACAAGTCTCAAAGCAAATTACATAACCAAAGAATCAAAAGCTTCATCAAAAGTTTACAATACAGGAGCCTAAATTAACCATCGAAACTGAACCAATATAAAAAATGCCTACATATACTTAGAACAATTTGCCACTATAGTCAAATCTTTGAGTCAGAGAGCTCCCTGTCAGACTGAACGTGCACGCAATCTTCTGGTAGACTGTGCATGCAGTATTTTTTCGGATTATCCATGCATTTATCTGTCAGATGCGTTCTCAGGCCCATGAGTCATTTCTGGATTTCCATTTATGTGGTGAGACGAGGTTTCAACCACCTCCCTCAATTTCATTAACTACCTGCATTGGGATCAGGACAAGCCTGAGTCAACTCGGCACCTGGAAAACATGTTGACCGCACTCTGAATCTCTGCCACTTGGATATTCACTGGATTCTTGCAGGGAACATGGGTAGGCAGACATGGGCACTGATGATGATGCCTAGGTGAGGTGTTTGGGGCAAAATCACAGGCTGCAATGAGTGAGAAATGATCATGTGGAAGGACATGGATGGAGAATGGTGATTGGGATTGCGCGAGTGCAAGTACTTAGGAGTTGAGGTGTAAATGAGAGAGGGTTATGTGGAAAGGGGAGAGGACGATGTATAAAAGGGAGAAGATATGGTGGCAGGGGGGATGCATGCTGGCCCTTGAACAAGTTTTGAGGAATACCTGGTCATATTTGACCATTTTTGGGACTGGGACAACTATTCAAAGATGGAGCGCAATGCGAAGCAGAAATTAGGGAATAAAAACCTATTTTTGGGTCCTCTTTAGGGTTTTTGGGTTCATGTAATGGGAAAGGGATGTCGGCACGTGGGTTTACCCATGCTTAGGCCCATTTTTTAATTTATAAATAGAGACTTAGGCAATGTAAGTAGAGGATGGTAGTACATCTATGTGATGTATAACTAAAGGCTTAGTGCTAGTAACTGGATCTGTGTGATTGGATGTATATTGCAAGTGATTTGTGCATGATTGTAAGAAACTTGAAAAGCTCAGTGCAAGTTGTTGTAGTTTTGTGCTGAAGTGCAAGGAAGAAGGATCTAGTGAGTTTCACAGATCTTCTGTCCTGTGCGAAGTAAGGGTCATTGAAGCTCTGTGCTATAACCGCTTGACTGAGATAATATAAAGAAGAAGACTTTGTGGACGTAGCCCTAGGGTGGGGTTGAACCACGGTAAATTTGTGTGTTGTGCTACGTGCTTCGACCTGATGCTAAATACCTTGATGTGTTTAGATAGATCTAGTTATGATCTATGCTTATGATATATGAATGAATGCTAGATCTGATATATAAGATTCTTAGTGTTTTATCTGGTGAATCCAGTCTATCTTTCCATGTCTAAGTGATAAGTCTTCTTGAATCTAAGTATATACTGCAATGCTCTGTGCTACTTCCGAAGTAAGATAAGGGTTAATTCTAAGTGAACTATCGGTGCTGAGTGATCT
>ML846710.1:0-35388 GCA_009831015.1 Picea engelmannii
ACAATAAGAGGTAGATGGTTCTTCTTTTATAGTTACTCTCCTCTATGTTATAAGTCTAGCCCTCTTAGCTAATAGATTGGCCTCTACATGCACAACATCTCTCCGCATCTCTTCAAAGGTTGCAGGGTTTCTTTCTCTCAATTGATAATACATGTCATCATCAATACCATCAGGTAATTAATCAAAGATAAACCTTGAGGGGGTTTAATGTTTGTTGGAATTGCATTCTAAATATTGTCAAATACAGTGCAATAATTTGACACACTTTCCCCAGGGGATCTTTTAATACTTTCATATTCATATAAAATCTGAAGTGGATTTTTCTTAACTTCCCATATATTGAGGAATGATTGGTGAAAAGCAGTAATGTCATTTAGACTAGAAGCTGGTAAGGCTTTGAACCATTTCCAGACTTCTCCATTTAAGATTTGGGAAAACAATATCATTTTGAAATCTTCCTCATCTACTTCTTGTATGTCAAAAAAGTCATTCATCTTATCAACATGTTGTTGTGCATTCATATTTCCAATGCCATCAAACTGAGGAATCCTATTTTGATAGTATTGGGGCATATTATATAAAGGAGAAGGAAAAATGAGGGGAGCATATCTTGCTACCATGATTGGTATATGAGGCTAGATAGCATATGAACTCGTGGAAGGTGTAGATGCGTGAACTCCTATAATAGGTTGGACCACTATCTGTGAATTTATTGGAGAAGTAGTGGAAAACATAGAAGAAGCGGGATTGGTAGATGTAGTAATAATCATTGAGAATTAATAGATGATGCGGAAATGGTCAAGGAAGAAAGTTCAACAGATTGTTGAATATAGGCTTCATGTAAAGATTGATCAAAGTTTGATGCTAGATCTTGTAACTTGTCAAAATTTTGGGGGATTTTTTGATCAAGATCTGATTCAAAAGATTGTCTTTCAGATGTATCGGGTTGTAGAATAGATTGATTTAATGATGTTTCATCCACAAAACTCTCAGACTTAGTTCTGAATAGACTATGCTCAAATGGTAGAACAAACTAAATATCCTGGATTGTGACAACTTTCTCTGGGAGAGAGATTTTCCTAAGTGAGGAACTACTGTTCCCTTGACTTTCTACTAAACTTCTTTTCCTAATCAAATTTTAGGGTCATCTACAACTTTTACAAGTTTTGGATCGGGAAGAGATCTGGTGTGAATTCTTTTTGGATCCACAACTAAAACTTTAAACACACTACTTAATTATTTACAAATTTCAAAACCTTTGAACATTTATTTCTAAAGATTTGAATACTTGATTTTCCATAAATAAAGTTTTCTTACTAGGGAAAAAAATCTATAGAAGTTGAAAATTTGTTCGGTCCCCAGTATGCTCGCTACTATGTTATCATTCTATAATTTTTATAGGTTGTAGAAGAAAGGATAGAGGTAACCAAAAAAACAATTTGGAAGATGGGATCTAGCCGTTCCAGCTTCAGAGAGGAATCTCTCTGTAAGATTTATATTTTTTTAGGTTAAAATATTAGGCTAGTTATGATAGTTTGGAATTTTTTTTTTTTTTATTTATTTGAATTGTTTGGATGATTAAATGCTTAAATTACCATTGGGATATGGGGTATGTCTCTTAAAATAGGGATCGGTTTCATCTTTTTAGAAAGTTTATTCATAGGGAAAGGTAGTTAAACTATTTGGATCTTGTAAATTTAGATGAAGTGAATAGGAAGAAGTAAAAGGAATTCCATCAAGTAAAAGAAAAATTAAGAATTCGTTTTACTTAATTTCGGTTGAAAACATATAAATCATTCAAAGCAAGAAACTAATTATATTAAAATAAATTATGTTTGTCAACCTTTTGAATAATTGGGATTAGAAACACATAAGAATGATAACAAAGAAAGAAAAACATAAACATTGATAGATGCACTTCACCAACAGTTTGACACGAGAATCCTATGAAAGAGCCCTTTTTTATCATTGATCAATCCGCTTGAATCATACAAAATAGCTTTCTTGGATGCAAAAATCAACCCTACATACTTCGAAATGACAAGTATTTAAAAAATTATTTACAAAATATCCTTCCATAATTGATCAGGATATATTTTAGAAATATCTAAAATAACTATATCTCTAGTTACAAAAATATAGGAATGTTTCATATATGTTTGGATTTATAGCGTTGTTTTGATGGAAACGATTGATAATTTGTCCATTTGACTTCTGCTTAGCTGTTGGTCCTTACTAATAAAGAGTAGAACCCATATTTACTCAAGTAAATTGCACAATTTGTCCCACCTTTTTTAACATGGGGTTAATATTTTGAGTAACTTCCTGTAAATTTCATCCATCTCTGTGTATTTAGAAAAACTGGGTTTGGTGATGAAAATGTGTTTGATCTCATGTTGAATGTTCAAATCAAACTGCAGTGTTTTTAGGAATGTTATCCCAGTGATGCTTCCTTGTATCCCTGTGAATTTTGAATTATCTTTTGCCACTGTCTTTAATTTATAGTTATAATCAAGCAAGGTGATTAACTTGTCATTTAACACTAATAAACTAGGTATTCCTTTCTTGTTTAGAACCTCAAACTTGTTGAAGAATATCTGCACACCTATGTCCATAACCTGACATTTTTCTTCCAATTGCAACATGAGGCCTTTCTTAGTTAGAAACTCTTTTATTTCCAGGACAGTTTTAGTTCCATCCTCTATCTCTAACTCTTCTAACTCCTATTTTTTTTTTTATAATTTAGAAACATGATGAGATATGTGGCTTCTGTTGGATTTTCTCCCAATTCTTCCTTAATTATTTCGATGGCTCCTATAGCTTTCTGAATTAACTCATGCTTCTCAAAGATAATCTGTATAGAAGGCCAAATCTTTGTCATGGATTTATTGATGTCTATCCATATATTTTCCTTAGCTTGGGCTAAGGTATTAGCCATGGATGTTTCTTTTCCTAACTATTGTAGTCGTTGGTTGAGCCTCTAAGATTTATTTATTTTGGCCTAACGACAAGTATCGATCCTTGCTTTCTGTTCTTGTATTGAATTTACATCTTCCTATAAATTTTTTATTCCTACTCCTTGTATGGACATGTCCTCCATAGATTTAACCAATTTATTTGAGGCATTTGCAATTTATACTGGGGTTTATGTTGATGTAGAAACATTTTCTATTCTTATCCCTGTCAGAGGCACTGCATTAGGTCAAACTATGGTCGACTGTGCATTCTTCTCTTTTTCCTTGATCAACTTATCCATATCTGCTTACATTTCCCTAATCTATACATTTTTCTCCATAATCAATTTGAGCATTTCTTATTTTTGGCTCTTTGTCTTAGCCACCTCTTTAGTCTTTGAATCATATGTTGTTGGTAGTTTCAACTATTTTACAAGTGATGTTATGTTAGCATTATTCTTCTTAATAAACTCTTCTTCTTCTTTGAAATTATCTGGGTCATATCCAATATTGAGTTCTAATTCCTCTAATTATTTTTATCTTATTCTCCATGGCTAAAGAAGAGATCTTTTCAATATTCAATTGAGACTGGATATTAGTCAGTGGTACCTGTAATTTGGAATCTATCATTGTAGTGTTTTCTAGGGTTTAATAAAACATATCCCATGTCTATGTGTGCATATCCATCTGATCAATAGGATAGGCATCCTTCATATCAAATTCAAATGAAGTCTTCTTGTAATCGGTTGTTGTCTTTTGATAGGGGACACGTTCTTGTAAGAATTCCATTTGCATTCTTCTCTTCTCTGTGTCAAAAGATGGCCAAACTCTATGTTGAGAAATAGAAGTCTGTTTCCAAAATTGGGTATAAGTACTGCTTTTGAGAAGTTCATTATTTTTCTTAATTTCCTTATACTTGTCAAAAATATTTGACTCCTTTTCTCCATGAATTGATTCTGTTAGAAAAACAGGACCACAGAGCAATAAAATAAAATAAATATGGAAACAAAACATAGAAGCTACAAAATACAAGAGAGACACAAATTTACGTGGTTCACCCAGTGTGGGCTACGTCCACTCGAGAAATTTCTAGGTCCTTCCTGTTCCTTCCCTTATTATTATCCAGCAAATGAAGGGATACAATCTACAGCAAAACCCGCTATAACTTCCACTTCTTTCTCTCACAGTCTCCTCTCTCAAAATACAATACTCACCATCATACATAGTCACAATACATTTCCCTCATAAAAGAGGGTTGCCTTCTAGGGAACAAAACCCTAACATAATTTCTACCATTATATCTGTGACCTTATAATGAATGGTCAAGATTTACAATGAAATTACAATATACTTTTACAAGGCAATTTTTCCTTCGGGGGATAGGCCCCCTGAACCCCCCAGTTGGGGGGATAGCCTCCCCGGACCCTGCAGAGGGGGTAGCCCCCCTCTGCACTCCCCCACATGGAAGAGTGTACATAATACTGGGCTGTAAAGTCTTCATGGGGTATAAACATGGCTCAAAAACACAAGACCTCTGAGTTGGAAAGATAATCAGGCTCCACAACCAACAACCTCCCACTTGGAGACTGATCTCAAAAACTCCACCGTTGTTGTATATGTTGGAATCTGAACCTTCTTGGACCTGGAAAATTTCTCATCTTCATCTTCATTCTTGAAGACCAACTGAAACTGAGAAGGAACTCAATTTCTCTCTGGTTACTCCCTTTGTTAACATATCTGCAGGATTTTGGCTAGTGTGTATCTTTTCCAACTTCAAATGTCCATCTTCGAAGGCGGATCATATGAAGTGGTACCTCAACTGTATATTCTTAGTATTCGAATGGAAGGACGAGTTCTTTGCAATATGAATTGCACTCTCACTGTCACAGTACAAGCTGCTATTCTCCTGCTTCTTTCCCAATTCCTCCATAAACCTTTGTAACCAAATCATCTCTTTACTAGCCTATATAGAAGCAACATACTTTGCCTCTGTTGTTGAAAGTGCAACAACCTTTTGTAGTTTCAAAATCCAACTTATTGTTGTTCCACCTATAGTAAAAACATACCCTGTGGTGCTCCTCCTGCTGTCTTTATCACCTACCATATCTGAATCAACATATCCCTATAGAAAAGTGCCTGAACCTCCAAAACATAATGCATGAGTAGTAGTACCTCTCAAATACCTTAGAATCCACTTTACTACCTCCTAATGTTCTTTACCTGGATTGTTCATATACTTTCCCACAACTTCCACTGCATGTGCAATATCTGGCCTTGTGCAAACCATTGCATACATCAAGCTGTCAATTGTTGATGAATAAGGGACCCTGGACATGTATTCTATATCCTCCTGTGTCTTGGGACACATTTTCTTAGTTAATTTGAAATGGCTGGCCAAAAGTGTACTAACTGGTTTTGCATTCTGCATTCTAAACCTCTCCAACACCTTCTCTGTTTACTCACCCTGAGACAATGTCAATTTTCGATTCTTCCTGTCTCTTGCTATTCTCATGGCAAGGATTTTCTTTGCAACACCCAAATCATTCATCGCAAATTAATTGGCTAATTTCTTCTTGAGCATATTTATATCCTGCATATTAGACCCTGCAACAAGCATGTCATCTACATATAATAGCAAGATAATATTGCTTCCATTTTCTAGCCTTTTAAAATAAACACAATGATCAGAATGACATCTACTATAACCCTGTTTATCATAAACCTGTCAAAATTCAAATACCACTGCCTTGGAGCTTGCTTTAGGCCATAGAATCTCTTCTTCAACTTGCATACCAAATTCTCCTTCCCTTTGACCTTATACCCCTGTGGCTGTTGCATATAAATATCTTCCTCTAAATCCCCATGGAGAAAAGTTGTTTTTACATCTAATTGTTCAAGATGCAAATCTTCTACTGCCACAAGACTTAAAATAGTCCTAATTGAAGTCATTTTAACAACAGGAGAAAATATTTCATCAAAATCTATACCTTTCTTTTGTGAAAACCCCTTTACAACAAGTCTATCCTTGTACTGCTTTTCTCCTCCATCTTCTTCCTTCAACTTGTAAACCCATTTATTCTACAATGCTCTTCTTCTTGCAGGAAACTGAACCAAGTCCCAAGTCTGGTTATTTGCCAAGGAATCCATTTCCTCTTTCATGCCTTGCTCCCACTTCTTGTTGGTGTCTGCCTGCATTGCCTCTTCATAACATTCTGGTTCACTAGAATCAATCAACAATAAATAATACAATGAAGGAGAGTATCGTTCAGGGGGTATACTTAACCTGGTAGATCTTCTAACAACACTTGCAAGTGTGTGAGGTACCTGCTGCTCCTATTGTTGTACATTTTGATTTTCAGGTTCCTTTGGAATTTCTTTTCCAGTGATCTCATCAAGCACCATGTATTCTTGTTTTTCTTCTTCTTGTTTCTTTCCCTACAACTGATCTTTGTACATGACCTTCTCATTGAATATGACATCTCTACTCCTAATGATTTTTTTTATTTTCATAATCCCATAAACGATAGCCAAAATCATTAACACTGTATCCAATAAAGGTACACTTCTTGGATTTAGACTCAAGCTTTGTTCTATTTTCTTTATCAATATGGACAAATGCTTCACAACCAAAAGTTTTCAAAAAAGAATAGTTTACCTTTTTTCTTGTCCATTCCTCCTCTGGGATTCTACCATCCAAAGAGCTTGAAGTTCCTTTGTTTATTAAGTAAATATCAATATCTGCAACATCTGTCTAGAACTATAAGGGAAAACTGGCATGCAATCTCATACTCCTTGCATGCTCCATGATTGTCCTATTCATCCTTTCTGACACACCATTTTCTTCTGGTGTTCTTGGAACTATCTTCTCTCTATGAATCCCATGGTATGAATAGTAATCATCAAACTCCTTGTTGCAATATTCACCTCCATTATCTGATCTGAGACACTTCAAACTTTTTCCTGTCTCATTCTCAACTAAAGCTTTCCATTTCTTAAAAGTATCAAAAACATCAGATTTTTGTCGAATGCAATAAACCCAAGTTTTTCTAGTTGAATCATCAATAAAAGTAACATAATAATGAGAGCCACCATGAGATGATACCTGAGCTAGTCCCCATACATCTGTATGCACAAGCTCCAACCTTTCATTCTTCTTTTCTTTTCCGACTCTAAGAAATCTGACTCTCTTTTATTTTCCATAAACACAATGCTCACAGAAGTCCAAATCAATTTGTTTAAGATATGGAAGAAATTTCTTTTGTGAAGTATTTGCATACCCTTCTCACTCATGTATCCCAGCCTATGATGCCACAGTGTTGTATCCACTCTTGTAGAAGCTAAAGATATAGAAGAGTCAGTATTACCAGTACATAAATACAATGTACCTACCTTCTCTCCTTTTGATATCACTAATGATCCTTTGATGAACTTCCACATCTTATTTGTAAATATGGATATACAACCTTCACTTGCTAACTTCCCTGTTGAAATTAGATTTTTCCTTAAATCTGGAACATGTCTTACCTCTTTCAACAACCATTGGTTTCCATTGCATTTCTTTATTTTTACCTTTCCCATTCCAACAATTTTGCATGGTGCATCATCACCCAAATGAACCTGTCCAAAATCACCTTGAACATAATCTAGAATATGTTTTCTATGGGGTGTGGCATGAAATGAAGCCCCTAAATATACTACCCAAGACTCAAAAATATTATCTACAAAAAGAATCAAATCATCTTGTAACACATCATCTGCTACATTTTCTTCTTGATTTCTCTCCTGTTATCCATCTCTTTGTTTCTTTGGAGCTTTGTAGTCTTTCTCTAGATGTCCTTTCTTCCCACAATTCTAGCACTCTATATTTCCAAGTATGGATTTGTATCTTCCCTTCCTAGAATTCCCACGGTTCCCTGAGCCCTTTCCTCTATCCTTTTGTCTTCCCCTGTTCTCCATGTTCAACGCATTACCTGATGTCTCACCTATGCTTTCTGTCGCATTTCCTCACTAAGGATAACACCAACAACATCAAAAATTTTTAAATTATTTGACCCAGAGACAAAGTTAATTACAGCCATGACCAAGCAGTTCCATTTTTTTGGAAATGAGCACAAGATTAGAAGATCCCTAACCTCATCATCAAAGTCCACTTTTATGGAACTTAGTTGATTAGTAACCGTATTAAATTCATTTAAATGATCTGCAACAGACCCGCCTTCTGACATCTCCATATTAAATAATCTGTTCATTAGAAATACCTTATTGGATGCCGAGGGTTTTTCATACAGTTTAGCCAACGCGTTCATCCGATCCTTCGGTTTTTTTTCTTTCGAAATATTGAAAGCCACCAATGCTGCCAAGATCAGTCGTATCGTTCCTAGAGCCTTTCTGTCAAGAATCTCCCATTCTTCGTCCTTCATGGCCATCAGCTTCTTTTCTACTCTGCCCAATGGCAGGAATAGATCCTTCTGATATAAATAATCTTCCATTTGCATCTTCCATAAATGGTAGTTTTGGCTGTTAAATTTCTCGACCCTAAACTTTACATCTTCCGACATTGCTCCCACTCGAACCAGGAACCCTCTTTTCCTACAAGTTAACTTTCACTCTTGTACCAGTTGTTAGAAAAACAGGACTGCAAAGCAATAAAATAAAATAAATGTGGAAAAAAAACACAGAAGATACACAATACAAGAGAGACATGAATTTATGTGGTTCACCCAGTGTGGTCTACTTCCACCAGAGAAATTTTCAGGTCCTTCCTTTATTATTATCCAACAAATGAAGGGATACAACCTACAAAAAAACCCATTGTAACTTCCGCTTCTTTCTCTCACAGTATCCTCTCTCATAATACAATACTCACCATCATACATAGCTACAATACATTTACCTCATAAAAGAGGGTTGCCTTCTAGGGAAAAAAACCCTAACATAATTTCTACCATTAGATCTATGACCTTATAATGAACAATCCAGATTTTCAATGAAATTACAATATACTTTTACAAGGCATTTTTTCCTTTGGGGGCTTCACCCCCAAAACCCTCTGGACACCGCAGAGGGGTTACCCCCCCTCTGCACTCCCCTGTGTGGAAGAGTTTACATACTTCTGGGGTGTAAAGTCTTCATGTGGTATAAACACAGCTAAAAAACACAAGACCTATGAGTGAGGAAGATAATCAGGCTCCACAACCAATAGATTCAAATGTTAGGGATTTGTCTGGATTCCTTTGTGAAGTTGATGATTATGGAGATCCTGTAAACAAACTGTTTGAATGTGCTAAAGAGTGTGGCCCTTCCAAGAGTATTGTAGACTGCATTTCTCTCTCTTTAAGAAAACCTGTTGTAGGAATGCTTTTAGTCTTCTTCCTATATATTTGAAAATCATCTATTGAGACCTATATGACTAAAGGAGAGTCTTCATTCCTTGATATTTTATATTCTTGTTTATGAGGTATGATGGTCTATGAAGTGGTCATAGAAAAAAGTTGTTTTCCTGCTTCTTGCAAGGTGTTCTCTTCCCACTCAACCTAGTTCATGTATTTTTCAATATCTGGCCTTTGTGTATGCACATAGGGAGTGGTATTCTATTTGATCCTCAGCTCATAAATAATTCCAAATGGATCATATGACCAAGTAAATCTTAGTGGAAACTTCATATGTTTTAAGAGGGTGTCTTCTTCTTCACCTTCTTCTCTATTGTTGTAAATAAATGGTCGTATCTGAGTTTTAATTCTAAACTAAGATTTCTTCTTGGCTGCTACAAAGTGGATTTCATTTGAATTTATCATCTGTATTATGTACTCCAATGAAAAAATCCTCATTAAGAGGTATTTAGGCCACTTGTATGCTAGAAGATCACATCCATACACCCTTATTTCTGTATAATTCTGGTATAAATACCAGTCGCCTTTCTTGGCCTACTTAGTTAGATGTAAAACCTTTTGAATTTCTTCATTAACCCTAGGTTTGTACTGCTACTCACTAAAAATGTATTTGGATAAATGAATTTATCATTAAAATATTTGAAACTATACTCCATTGAGTTCTTTCTCACCAATGAAGTAAAAAAGATGACTGGTTGTGAGCTTCCTTGTTCATTTAGCTTATGGAGTGAGAAAGGGAGCCTATCTGCTTGATAAAATATGAACATATAAACCAAAATTGAATAATATTTGAACATTCCTTCAGTTTGAAACTTAAGAAATTGTTCATAAATGTTGTCAACCAAGAATTGACTGAAATGGAAGTTCATAGAAACCTTTTCTTCTGTAGAGAAAATGGACATAAAACCTAAAATAGGTTCATCTACCCATTCATCAGAATAATATCCTAATAGACATGAGAGCATGGAATTAATATTATTAGCCTTCTCTGGGAAAATAGAAGAGGGGTATGGTGTATTTTTCTTAGGCAGTTGGGCATCTTCAGGGAGGAAAATTTCAAAAAATCGGGCTCTCTGGGAAAAGGTCAATTTCTGATATAATTCATTTAGGGCTTCGACAAAGAAAGGGGTGATGGAGTTATTTTGAGGGATATGCAACATTTGGTTAATGGTCTTAAGAGTAATTGTAAATAGAATTTCACCAGTGTGATATGCAATGGCTCTTTTCTTGCCAGATAACTAGCTTGACATTTAAGGATGAATTTAGGGAAAGGGTAGGCTTAAGGAAACATGTATAGGGGTAAATTAGATTACTAGAGTCCAATTTCATCACTTTGGTCAAGGAAATTATCCTTCATGCAACAATGTATTTCAAATAAATTAAATTCACACTTAGGCTCTACAACGTTATAATCTATGTCTGCAAGAGGAATGTGGTCAAGGTCAATTGGAGGGGGAACCATTGGATTTTTAGAGGCATTGACAGACTTTCCATTGAGAGCCATAATTGAAAAATTGCCAATGGAATAGGTTAGAAATGATGTAATGACCGGGAAAATAGCTCTCCATTTGAAGGTAAGTGATGGCGATGGTAGTCTGACAATAATCTCTGCTCAGTCTTCATGGGTTATCAGTCAGAAAATAGTGTAATGGGGGGAAAATGATGGTTTTTTGTATGTGCAGGGATATCCATTAGGGCGCGGGATCGTTATAGGACAACTAAATTTCATGGGGGAAGGGGTTAATTGGATAATAGTTAAGAGGTGTGGGGAATGGTGTCCTATAGGGAGAGGGTAAGTCACTGTAGGAAGGTGAGTGGTATCAAGAGTGAATTAGGAATATTTGAGAGGGAGGGTAGAAGACAATATTCCAAACTCATGAAGACCATTATGAATTTTTTGTCATGCCTTTTGGCCTTACAAATGCACCTTCCACATTCCAAGGGTTGATGAATTCCATTTTCAAGCCCTTCCTTTGAAAATTTGTGTTATTATTTTTTTATGATATACTAATCTATAGCAAGTCTTGGGAGGATCATGTGCGACATGTTGACAAGGTGCTACAACTACTAAAGTAGCAACAATTATATGCCAAGGCATCAAAATTTTTCTTTGGGGTGAAGGAGGTAGAGTGTTTGGGTCATATTGTATCTCATGAAGGTGTCAAGGTAGACCCTAACAAGATTAAGGCCATGATGGACTGGCCGATTCCCAAAACATTCAAGAATCTTAGAGGATTTTTGGGTTTGACAGGTTACTACTACAAGTTTTTTCAACACTATGAAAGAATACCAGCACCTTTAATGACACTAACTAAGAAGGAAGCATTTTCATGGACTCGAGAGGAAACTAAATATTTTGAACAACTTAAAGAGGTGATGTTCAAATCTCATGTCTTGACCACTCCAGACTTCACAAAAACATTTATTGTGGAATGTGATTCCTCGGGAAATGGAATTGGTGTTGTCCTAATGCAAGAAGGAAGGCCCCTGGCTTTTGGAAGTTGGACACTCAAGGGAAAGGAATTATACAAACCCATTTATGAGAATGAAATGATGGAAATAATACATGCATTAAAGAAATGGTGCCCTTACCTAATAGGTAGGAACTTCAAGGTCAAAAAATATCATGATAGTCTTAAACAATTCTTGGAACAAAGACTATCTTCAGAAGAACAACAAAAATGAGTGACCAAGATATTGGGTTATGATTTTGAAATCGTCTATAAAAAAGGGAAGCAAAATGTTGTGACAGATGCACTCTCAATAAAGGATGAAGATGTTGATGCCTTTCTCTATGCTATCGATCATCCAACCCGATTGGATAATAGAAGCAAGGGATGATTGGAAGAATGAAGAAAATGTGTGGACTCTCATTCAAAGGTTGCATTAGGATTCCAGTGCATCAGATACATTTACATGGAAAAATAATTCATTATGGTACAAAGATCTCTTATATTTATGTAAGAAATCCCAACTCAAATAAAAGGTACTAGTGGAATTGCATACCTCTTTGGTAGGAGGGCACTCAGTATTTTTGAAAACCTACCATAGGGTCTAGAAGGATTTTTGGGGGGATGGCCTTAAAACTGATGTTCAAAGGTTTGTGGCAGAATGTTTGGTTATCCAAAAAACTAAGGTGGAAACAATTAAGACCCTAGGTCTTTTACAACCATTAGCCATCCCAAGTCAGTGTTGGGAGGAGGTTTCCTTGGATTTCATCATAGGGTTACCAAATTCTGAAGGAAAGAGTGTCATCATGGTCATTATTGATAGACTGACCAAGTACACACACTTTGTGCACTCTCTCATCCCTTCAAAGCCAGTACAATTTCCACCGCATTCATAGAGATAGTTCAAAATCTACATGGAAGCCCAAAGATTATTGTAAGTGACAAAGATCCCATCTTTGTTGGACATTTTTGGACATAATGTTTTCTTGTTTGGGTACTCAATTGGCTCATATCTCATCCTATCATCATCAACCTAATGGAAAAATCGAGATAGTGAACAAATGTCTGGAAGTCTACCTTCGTTGCTTTGTCTCTGATAAATAAACAGAATGGTTGAAGTGGTTACCCTTGGCAGAATGGTGGTATAACACTTCCTTTCATACTGCAACAAAAATGAAACCATTTATGGAACTCTATGGATACCACCCTCCTTCTATAACTTATTCTCTAAAATAAAAATCTAAGGTTCAAACAGTGGAATATCACATCGAGCATCAACAACAAGTTCTCCAAATCTTAAAGGACAACCTGACTATGGAACATAATCTTATGAAACAAGCAGATCAACATTGTAGTGAAAGAAGTTTTGAAGTAGGTGATTGGGTGTTTTTAATACTACGACCATACAAACAGATGTCCCTCAAGAAAGCCAATAAGGATAATAAATTATCACCAAAGTACTATGGCCCTTATAAGGTGCTGCAAAAGATTGGTACAATGGCATACAAATCAGAGTTGTCTGCAGCTTCATGAGTACGCCTAGTTTTCCATGTTTCATGCTTAAAGAAGGTTATAGGTGACAAGATCCCAGTTCAAACTATATTTCCAAAACATGACAAGGAAGGAAAAAACATATTGGAGCCTAAAGCCATCACTGACATAAGAATTTGCCAGTTGAGGAATAGATCCATTTCAGAGTATCTCATTAAATGGAGGAAACTATCGGCTAGAGATTCCACTTGGGAAGATGAATATTTTATACAAAAGCATCCAAAGTTACTCAAGCATCGTGGACAACATCTGTCTTAAGGGGAGGGGCATGTTAATCCCTAAATAGTGACACATTACCCCTTAATTGGGGCATATTACATTAGTAATGTTATTTTATTTATGTCGTCTTGGCTCCATTAGTTGTAATTGTACCTCCTAGTCTCCTATATATACCAAGGAGACATTTTCATTTGGAATCATATTGTATTTGGACATTTATGTGGTGTATAAGGAGGTTACCCCCTCGCAGAGGCTTATTATATGAAATTATCTCTTTTTCAAGGTGTTGAGTACTTATTCTGAGGTTTTTCTATGCTATATTGATATTTGGTTCTTAACAGATAGGCAGTGTGTGGTAATCGAATGGGGAGGTTCAAAATGATGAGGGGATGCCACGTTAAGTAGGGTCGGAGCAGGGGAAAAAAAAATTTTGGACCCCCCGTCCACTAATAAATGTAGGTAGGTCGGGAGGGGGGGAGGGGGGAGAAACAAAATGATGGTCATCGATTGGGAGGAGGGACGATGTTGTCGAGGAGAATCTACATGTATTTTATGTGCTACAAGAAAAAAATTCTTGTCAATTTCCAACTTTGGTTAAAATATATGCGCCATAAAGAAATATATTTTCTTTTAAAACCCTTACATTCTCATTTTATTTTTCCTATACTAATCCAAGTTATTTTCATCCACTTAGGGTGCATTTTAATGTGCAGACAGTGTTTAGTTTTCTATGAAGGGAAAATTTATCTAACATATATACTATCCTATGCATCTAACTAATTAATCCAGCTTAAAAAATTGGATTAATTTCTTTCTCTACCTAACTATTTTATCCAAGATTAAATAGTTTGTCTAAAATTATTCTCTAACGTAACAATATATATTGAAAATTGTTTGATAATGATTAAACTATATGATTCAAACAAGGATCTAGGAATCTGGTATTCAAATTTGTAGCAATTTCAAACTTATTTTTCTTTTCATGGGGTTTTCTTGTTTTTCTCTTTTTTTCTTTTTTATTTTATTTTTTCCTTTTTCCTTTTCTTTTCTTTTCTTTTCTACCCTCTTTTCATTTACATTATTTTTTCTCTTTTTTCGTTTAATTTTGGAAATCATTTGTAGAATGTAATATTATTTACAATATAAAATCATTGAAAGAAAAATATTCAATCACCTTTTGATACTATGAACTATAGGACTCTAACACATCTATCAAATGAGAGCTTGCTCAAGAAACACATTAATAGAATCTTTTGCTCCATCGTTTTTCTTTTCTTCCACCATGGAGGGTTTCTTGGGAGTTCAATAGTGATTTTCCTCAAGAGAGACAAGCTCAATACCCAATTTTTTATACTCGGACCTCATCGAGGACATGAATTGAAAAAAACTGATCAAGAGCATCCTGCTATGATACCACCGATCCAGATTATTTTTTGGCACAAAATGAGAGCAGAGCTATAATAAAGAAATTATAGAGATATATCAAATATCCAGTAATATAATAGAAATGTATCAGAGATACAACCATAAACACAGAGATACAATAATAAACAATTTTATATTAATGAGCGAACATGTACAAAGACTGTAAAAATACAGAGTGAAAGACTCGCTAGAATGGTGGAAACTTATCTCTAAGAAGCGATGTGACGACTACTCTCATTTGCAAGAAAATTATTATTAAAATGTGGCTCCAAAGGCCTTTTTAACATAAATAAAATCCAAAACCCTAACCCCAGAAGATGAAAAGCTAACATTTTTGTGGACCTCGTTTTGGGTACTTTTTTGTATCAACTTCCTGTGGGCGTAACTTTGGCATATGAACTATGTTTGGGGCACATGATAGATCATTGGAAAGGTATCATCGAGGATATTCATTAAGGTTCTCTATCCCCAAAAAAGTTCATTTATTCCCTTAAAATAACCGTGAGAGTTTAGGAACCCAAAAATGGCTAAAAATAGTAAATTACCAAAAGACTGTTTTGATCCAATTAGAATAGGTGTGCGACCACCGATATCCACCTCGATCAACCATGCACTCTAGACCCACAACCTTGCCACTATGCTACTGTCCCTCTACCATGGAATTCCACATCACCACTTCCATGTCACCGAACACATGGACCCTATGGCACAACTAGCATCTTGTATAGAAAATCCCCAAAATTTCCAAAATTATGAATTTTCCACAAAACTTTCATGGTCACGATGGAAGATCTGAAATTATCCTTACTATGGATAATTGTTTCCTTGTGCATGTTAATTCAACCCATGCACCACAAATTTGACATTCCCACATTGAATTCTCACTGAATTTCACTGTGTAAATTGGGGATTTTCCCCAATTTCACCATGGATTCTCTACAAATTCCAAAATTCAACTAATTATAGGCCTCAAAAAAATCATTTAGAGGTTGAAATTGAGGATTTTTAATATCTAAACTCATATTTTATGAAGTTCCTTTGAGTGTCTCTTCTCATCCTTGATACCAAGTACAAACTCTTTCACCTACTATATAAACCATCCTTCCATTTTTTATGTTTTGCAGCTCCAGGAGTACCCACCACTCATGCATTATCATAAATTATGGGAGATCTCTCTCTTTCTCAACATCCCCAATTGATATGCATATTTCTCAACTAGAATTCCTTTTCCAAATAAAATTTCCATTGGAGGTCTTCCAAACTGCTCACCGCACCAAGTTCATTGATCCTTGAAGACTCCTAAAGAAATCACACGCTCATTTTGAAGAATTTTCTCCGCCTCTTTCACCTATATGTAGATTTCCTTTCCATATTCCACATATATAAAAATCATTATAAACCTAATATATTCCCTCTGTAACCTTAAGCTCAGAAAAATGAGCATGCATCAACATTTTTTAGCTAAAAATAATAATTTTCAATCTGAGAACAGATGCACAATTATTTCCTTTAAGGTCACTAGTCATATTCCTTCTAATTTCCTATGAATTTTGATGCTTAAATCACAATTATAGAAGAATATATGGATTGTCCCATAAAATATATTTCTAACAACTACTCTCTTTCTCAAATATGAGCTCTCAATAGAAAAGTATAGTCATCTGAATATTGCTAAATTACCCATTTTTGTACACGTTTCTTTCGGGTGCAATTTATCCTAGACACCAACTTTTGTCACTTATAGAAGTAAATTTGTCAAAAGAAAAGAAAATTTTTGTATGAGACACGGATAATAATGATTACAAGGAATTCATAAAAACTTTCATGTTTTCAATATAATGCTCCAGTAAAAAACTGCAACAATCTGGAAATCACAACTTTGTCATTTTTCACCCCTTTTTCCAAACTTGTAATTTTTAGCCAAACTAGCTATCTCCCAAACTGTGATCTTCTAGAAAATATTCACTAAATAATTTTTTTATGTATGGATGAGTATTTAAAACTTCAAGTACATAAATTTTTCCAAATTTTCCATCTAGGGACTCTTCTCTAAAATCACGAAAAATCCCCAAAAATGACCCGAAATTGTGGATTTTTCCCTTTTTGGCACCTCCACTCCAAACTACTTATAATATGGCCAATAGATTCATATAGTATATTCATGCCTTCATTTCTGATAATTACTAAATGTATTAGTAGTAACTATTCTCCTACCACTAAGCTTGACCCTCATCTTCAAAAACAGGTAATTTTTCATTTTCTAGAAAATCAAAGAATAATTGACCAATGGCCCTCTCTAGCATTTCTATAACCATAGAAACTACAAGCAAAATACATAAAATTGTATCTTCTTCTGAGTTATTTGTCTCCTACTATGACCAAAATATGATTTTGGCTCCATTTAACCCTCTTGGCCACCCTACCCCTACCACATCATCCTTCATCATATTTCTTTTCCTTCTCTCTCTCCCCTCTTCTCTTTCCTCTCTTTTCTTTCCCCTGCTTTCTTATTTACTTTAAATTTAATAAATTTTATAAAAAGTAAAAATGTATTTATTTACGAGACCATGAATGGAAAAAGTGTCCCACTTTGTTTTTCATACATCCACCTAGCACCCTTTCATTGGAAATAGGTATGGGTGGGTCCCATCCTACACCTTCACCTCTGGTGCACAACATGCATGCTACAGATCTAGCGATGAAGGATAATCGAAGAAATCAATGGTTTTTGGTTGATATCACATCATCAACATGCTTGAATTTTAATGACCCTCCATGATGCAATACCACAAATCGACCATGATACATGTCACACTCTCATTGGTTTTGCATCACCAAAAAATATTTCAAAACCACTCTACTACCCATGCGATATGAATTATGTTATTGTTCTATATATCCTCATCCATGTACGTCATGCCTATATCAGTTATCGGGCCCTCCACCACACACTCCTGATTCCCAACCTTGCCACCATTCCATCGACTCGCCATCATGGCAATCCATGTCACCTCTTCCATGTCACTTGAAATGTGGCCCCGGCATCACCACTCACGTCATGTACAAAAAATCCCCAAATTTTCCAAAATCGCTTCATGGTCGTCATGAAGCTCTCAAATTAAGCTTCTTATGGCCAATTTTGACCATGTCCATGCCAATTCGACCTCTGCACACAAAATTTGACACTCCCATGTCAAATTCTCAATGAATATCACTGTATAAATTTGGGATTTTTCCTAATTTTTCCATGGATTCTCTACAAATTCCAAAATGCGACCAATTATAGGCCCAAAAACACTCATTCAAAGGTTAAAACTGGGGATTTTTAATCTGTGAACTGAATTTTCACCAATTTTCTGGCGAATTCCAAAAATTCTTCCTAGAACTTGGAACAAATATCTTCCATACATCCTTTGAAATTTAACACCAATGGAGGTAATATTCCAAATAATCATAACATATCCCTAGAGATCGAGCATCTTCTATCCTTTTATACACTATGTCTTTGTTTCTTAGAAGACTAGCTTCCTAAATTCTCGGTTTACCTGGTTGAACCTAGATCATTTATTAACTTTCTTAATTCCTAGCCTTTAATCATCTTGTGAAAATTCCTTGACATAACACTCTTTATTTTAGTGTCTCTGTTCATGCTTGATACCAAGTTCAAACTCTTTCACCTACTATATAAACTATCCTTCCACCTTTCATGTTTTTCAACTCCATGAGTACCCACTACTCATACATTGTCATAACTTGTGGATGGTCTCTCTCTTATTTAACATCCCCATTTGATATGCACATTTTTCATCTGAAATTATTTTTCCAAATAAAATTTCCATTGGAGGTCTTCCAAATTGCTCACTCCGCCAAGTTGGTTCATCTTTGAATCTTCTTAAAGAAATGACATCCTCATTTTCAATAATTGGCCCTACTTGTTTCTCCTATATATAGATTTACTTTGCATCTTCCACATATATAGACCTCATTCTAAACCAGTTATGTTCTCTATGTAACCTCAACCTTAGAAAAATGTGCATATAACAACATTTGTTAGCTAAAAACAATAATTTTCAATTCTAAGAACAAACACACAATTCTTCCCTTTAAGGTCACCACTCATATTCCTTTTCATTAGCTATGAATTTTGATGCTTAAATCAAAATTTTAGATGAATATATGAATCCTCTCATCCAAGATATTTTCAATAACTACTCTATTTCTCTAATATGAGCTCCCTGTAAAAACTTATAGTCATCTCAGTATTGCTAATTTATGCATTTTTGTGGACTTTCTTCTAGGTGGAATTTGTCCTAGACACCAATTTTTGTCACTTGTAGAAGTTAATATGTTGGAAACAAAGGAAATTATTGTATGAGACATAGATAATAATGATGACATGGAATTTATAACAACTCTTATGTTGTCACTCTGATGCTTTGGTAAAAAAATATAGCAATATGGAAATGAGAACTTTGTCCTTTTTCACCCGTTTTTCTAGACTTGAAATTTTTAGGCAAATTGGATATCTCCAAAACTCTGCATTTCTGGAAAATATTCACTAAACAAAATTTGTCCGGTTTGATGAGTACATAAGATTTTGAGTAAACAATTTTTTTCAATTTTTCCATATGGGTACCCTTCACCTCCTCTGATTTTTCCATTTCTTGGAACCTCCACTCCAAAATCCTTGGAATCTAACCAATCCCTTAACATGGTATGTTCATTCCTTTTCTTCTGCCACTATGTAAAAGTCTTAACATTAATTATGCTCATGCCATTGATCTTAACCCTGATCTTCAAAAACAGGTAATTTTCATTTTCAAGAAAATCATAGCATAATTGGCCAATGGCCCTCTTTGTAATTTTTGTATCCATCACCACTGTGAACATAACCTAGAAAATCATATTCTCTTCTTAGTCATTATGCTCCTACTATGGCCAACATACGACTTTGGCTCTAGACCTAGTTTGTTTTTAAACTATAGGGAAATTTTTCGTATATGACATGTTTGTTAATGTGGTTGCTAATGTGGTATTCTAGGTGCACATGACACCTTGAGGTGATGGCATTTCACCCTATTGGCCAACTTGGCCCTGCCCCATCAACCTTCACCACTTTTCTCTTCCTTCTCTCTCTCCTCTTCTGTTTCCTCTCTTCTCTTTCCCCTTCTTCTTTATTTTATGTTTAATACATTTTATAAATAATAATATGTTTTTATTTATGGTCCCATGCATATTGAATTTCCACCTCACACTCATATGACCTTAAATGGGAAAAGGGTCCCACCTTGTCTATCATACCTCCACCTGAAACCCTTTCACTGGACACAAAGATGAGAAGGTCCCATCCCACACCTTTACCTACATTGTGAAACATGCACGCTCAATATCTAATGGAAAAGGATGATCGAAGTGATCAACATTTTGTGTTTGATATCACATCATCAACATGCTTGAATGTTAATGAGCCTCTATGATGTGATACTACAAACTATACACGATACATGTCAAAATCTCATTGGTTTCTCTACCCATGTGATACCACCTATGGTATCATTCTATACCACCTCATTCAGGTTACACCTATGTCATCTATCAATCATGTCACAATGCACTCCAAACCCTCAAACTTGCTGCAATGGAATCCAAAACCCTGATCTTTCCACTATGCCACTAACCGATTATCATGGACCTACCACCATGGGAGTCCATGTCCCCACTTCCATATCACCTTAAACATGGCTCTCACATAACCACTAACATCATGTATATAAAATCCTCAAATTTTTCAGGACTATGAATTTTCCAAAATCATGGCTACCATGGAAGCTCTGAAATTAACTTTATTATGGAAAATTTTGGCCTTGCACATGTCAATTCGACCTCTCCACCCAAAATTTGACACTCCCACACCGAATTATCAATAAATTGCATTGTATTAATTGGGGATTTTTCCCAATTTCACCATGGATTCTCTACAAATTCCAAAATTCAATGAATTATGGGCCCAAAAGAATTCATTCAGAGGTTAAAATAGGGGATTTTCACCAAGTTTCTGGTAAATTCTTAAACTTCCACCCAGAACTTATCACAAAACACTTCCAAAATTCCTCTAAACATTAACAATAGTGGAGGCAATACTCCAAATCTGCATAATTTATCCCTAAAAATGATTCACCTTATCCCCATCTGTACACTATGTATTACTTTGTTAGAAGACTAGCGTTCTTAATTCTCAATTTACGTAGTTGAACCTATATCATATCTTAATATTCTCCCTTCCTAGAATTTGATCATTCTTTGAAGAATCCTTGACATAAAACTATTTCTTTGAGTGTCTCTTCTCATCCTTGATACCAATTTCAAACTCTTTCACCTAATATATAAACCCTCCTTCCAACTTTCATGTTTTATAGCTCCATGAGTACCCACTACTCATGCATTATCATAAATTGTGGATAGTCTCTCTCTTACTCATCATCCCCATTTGAAATGGGCATTTTTCATCTAAAATTATTTTTCCAAATAAAACTTCCATCTGAGGTCTTCCAAACTGCTCATTGCACCAAGTTGGTTGATCCTTGAAGCTTCCTAAAGAAATCACATGCTCAGTTTGAATAACTATCCCTCCCTCTTTGTCCTATCTGTACATTTCCTTTGCATATTCCCCATATATATATATATATAGATAGATAGATAGATAGATAGATAGATAGATATCATTCTAAACTTGATTTGTTATCTCTATAACCTTAATCTTAGAAAAATCTGCATACGACAATATTTGTTAGCTAAAAAAGATAATTTGCACTTTTGAGAACAAATGCACAATTTTCCCCTTTAAATCCATCGGTCATCTTCCTTCTGATTTCCTGTGAATTTTGATTCTTAAATCACAATTATAGATATGAATATATGGATTCTCCCATCTAAGATATTTCCTATGAATATTGTGTTTCTCAAATATGATTTTTGAGCATAAAATTATAGTCATCTGAATATTTCTAAATTACCCCTTTTGTGCACTTTTATTTCAAGTGAAATTTATTCGAGACAACAACTTTTTTCACTTCTAGAAGTAAATTTGTTAGAAAAAAGGGAAACTTTTGTATGAGACTGTTGGTTTAAAAGAATTTCTTATGATCTTAAGGTCAACCTCACGAGGATACGAATCCCCTTATCTATCTATCTATCTATCTATCTATCTATCTATCTATCTATATAGATAGATAGATAGATAGATAGATAGATAGATATCATTCTAAACTTGATTTGTTATCTCTATAACCTTAATCTTAGAAAAATCTTCATACGACAACATTTGTTAGCTAAAAAAGATAATTTTCACTTTTGAGAACAAATGCACAATTTTCCCCTTTAAATCCATCGGTCATCTTCCTTCTGATTTCCTGTGAATTTTGATTCTTAAATCACAATTATAGATATGAATATATGGATTCTCCCATCTAAGATATTTCCTATGAATATTGTGTTTCTCAAATATGATTTTTGAGCATAAAATTATAGTCATCTGAATATTTCTAGATTACCCCTTTTGTGCACTTTTATTTCAAGTGAAATTTATCCAAGACAACAACTTTTTTCACTTCTAGAAGTAAATTTGTTAGAAAAAAGGGAAACTTTTGTATGAGACTGTTGGCTTAAAAGAATTTCTTATGATCTTAAGGTCAACCTCATGAGGATATGAATCCCCTTTCATTTTTATGGAGGTGGTACTCATCTTGTTCTTATTATTCCAAGAAAATAAAATGAAACAAAATAAAATCTGAGAGGGACTAGGCTTTGTATTTACATTCACATTCTAGGAAAACAACACCTAAGATTTGGGACCAGGTGTTTTAAAAGAAACTCGTATGTATAATATTTATAACATGAATATATTAATATGCATACAGAACATATAGAACTAATATATCCATCACAACATTCATCAGATCATATAACAATACCACAAATAGAGAGAATAAAAAATGGACCGCAAATAAAAGAGATATTTAAATTATCATTCCATAAATCACTAAAATATTATGATAAATAAAACATTTGGTAAATCAAGCTTTTGATCAAAGTCCTTGAGAATACAATAGTGTAATATCCTGAGTAGCTCTCTTGGAGTCTCAGTCATAATAATGAGTCTTTAAATACAAAGGTAAATGTCTTTAAAGAAAATAAAATGCATTCACCCTTCAAAGAGGAATAGGATTGGGATCCCGTGGACCATAACAATAAAAGAAATAGAAGATAACAGAAGGAAAACCAAGAATCAAACTAAATCCCACAAAATACCAAGAATACAAAGGAAATATGACAAATGATTGTAGCACAAATGGACAGAAGCAAAATTGAAAGGGTAGAGTTAATGTTTGACTCACTATGATGGAAAAATATTGTAACCATGACTTTGTTGCAGCTAGCTCCTTTATAGATACATGTTGTGGTTGAGGTGGCATAAATGCTCTAACTATTTATTGATTTTTTGGTTCAATAATTTCAATTGATTCCTTTTTCAACCATTCCTAAATGTACTCTCTTAAAGGTGCCACAATAATTTCATGTTTACTTTTAATCTCAAAAAATGACTTTCAAATTCCCTTAGATCTAGCTCTGATTGATGCAATCTGTCATCAATCTCATCATTTATGTTGATATACTGAAGTAACCATTTTTCAAATTCATCCTAAGAAAATTCTATGCTTTCGATAGATTTGTTATCCCAAGCAAATTTTAGTGCTTTAAGTCATCCCATTAAATATTATTTGGTTAAGATCATGATATCTATCAATAAATCGAGACCATCTAATTCCTTGGTAGGATTAACAAGTTTAAGAAATAAATCACCCTTTCTATTCCTTAGGGCCTCAATTTCATTTATCATTTCTCTTCACTCTCTAAGTATTCTTAAACAACATGCATTGATCTACTTCATATGGTAAGGCGAAGGAATTATTTGTTCCTTTCTCCGATATTTATTTAAACTTGAGACTTTAGATAAAAATGTGTTCACTTATTCCTTGAAAAATACTTCGTAATTTTCCAAATATTTCTAAAAATATTCTTTAAAATTCTATATTCTGGACGAAAAACTAGCAATACTTTGGGAAATCTCCCAAATTTCATGAATTATATCGACCTTTTTTTGTATGATGTCACCAACATATTTTTCTACAGACTGTAATAAACTTGATGAGCCTTTGTATTTCGTATTTATTTCGGATATCTCTTCCAATTCAAGTATAGGTTAAATATAATTCAAAGGTTCTAGAAACAATGGTCTTGGTACTAAAGAAACTTATAATTATTTTACCATTTTCTTTAATTCCAAGTACTCTCTTTCCATTTTCTCAATTGATTGTCTTAATGCATCTCAAGTAAATCCATGAAAGTATAGAATTTTAGATGGTTCTACTACATCCAATTAAATCGAATATTTACATCGTTATGATGACTTCTTATTCTTGGAATTAACATTTTCTAGAAAAAAAAAATTGGTTTCACGATTTTATGTTGCATGGTGCAAAGTGACAGATTCCTCTTCAAATACTTCAGGATATTGGGTCATCTTGGAATAAAAATTTTCTCTTATCTCTAACAACATTTGCATAAACCATGCACATTCTTCAATGATCTTGTCCAAGTCCATCGCACGAGGAATTTCCTGGATCTCTAGTGTGTTCATTCCCATGGATGATGAATTTATTTTTCTTTTTATAGGAGTGTATGGAATATGTGTTTTCTCAAGGCATTTTCTTGCTTGGTTTTTGTCTCCACTATCATCTGAGCCTCCAACTTATGTTTTTTTAGCATCCATTTCACTGGTTCTACTCTTCATTTGTGATGGAATACTTATTTGAGACGTTATTGTCTAGTTGTGGTTTTTATTTGTTGTTTATCTACTATGTTGTGTGTGTCCTTCATTTTTACTATTTACTTCTTCTGTATCATTTGAATTTCGGCAAGCTGCAGCTAGTTCCTGGAGATCCAAGTTATCTTCACCACCTTCTTGAAATTGTACAATTCTGATGAAGTGTAAAGAACACCCCACTCAATTCATATGTGTAGTGAATTTGTTATCTGGGTCAAAACCTTCAACAAGTTTTGCTTCCTTCAAATCGATTTGTTCATGACGTCCTTCCAAATTATTTAGGTGATTTATATGTTTAACAATGCAATCCCAAATTTTCCATGGTACGGGAATAAACTTTCTTTTCCTCTTGTCATGGAAGAAGTGGGCCCAAGTTTTTCATTTCTTGCATACTTCTCCAACCAAGATTTTATCTGATGCATAAAATGGAAAAAGGAAAGGTTTCTCCTTACTACCAATTATTCTAATTACATTAATTCTCTGGACAACTCATAAATTCATTTTCCATTGAGAAAGGAAGATTCTTCTAAGGATATCCTTAATGTGATCTGTCCAAATATTAACCTTTTGAATTCTAAGATGAAATTGTTGTGAACTGGGTAGAAACTCTATTGGGATTTATATATGTACAAAATTGAATACCATATTGCACAAATTGGTTCTAAATTAAAATCCACATGTTTTTCCCAAGGTAAATCTTCAAAAACATGGCCATAGATAATGGAGAAAATGAGGTAAGAAGTCGTATAAAACTTATGGGTATTTTTGAGGTTATTCAACTGGAAAGCAATTTCACTTGAGATGAGATATCCAAAATTGATTATAGTGTTTTCATGTAGGGCATAATTCATAGCATATATAACATTTCTTGTTACAAACATAGTATATTCCAAATCGAGAATGCGGGAAAATAGAGAAGCAAATTCTTTGTACATATATTTTAGAAAATTTACCTCGATTCTAGAACTACTAGCCTTATAGGTTGGATTTTCCAAATAGTTTCTCACCAGTCTATCCCCTCCCTTATCCTGCTTCAGAAATTCATTAGCTTCCTCGCTCTTGAATCACATAGTTGGTGTAGGGACTCGTATCGTTTTAGAAAAAGTTGCAAGAGCTAGATAAATGGGCTGATGACCTTCCATTTGAATTATTCTTCATTCAGAGAAAAAAAATTATGTGCACCACTCAACAATCTCTTTCATGTCAGTTACTTCCGAAACACATTCTTCCAATGTTATTCCTAAGGTCTAGATTAGGTTCATCCTCTTCTCAGTTGGAGGAAGATACTTGTAATTCTTGTATGTCTTAGACCACTAGAACGTTTGATCTTCATGACCCAGTGTGTTCAATGTATCTCCACAAAACACTTACTTATTCTTACTTGACATCTTTTCTGCTTTTTACAAAGATGGTGTTATTGTCGATACTTACAGGTTGTCATTTTTTATTTTATTAAATTCCACTATGTATTGCCTTGGTAACTCAATCAAACATAGATCATGCTTTAAATGTCATCAGTTGTCATGGGACTTGGATTTATTGCGAACCTTAATCGGTATATTATGCATTAATAATGACATTATGATTTTATCAGTGGAGGATGATGTGGAAGGGGAATTAATATGACAAGAAATGATGATGTGATAGTATGATGGACCTAAATTGTTAAGTATGGAAGTGCAAAATGTTGTATGGGAAATGCTAAGTGTATAACATGGAAATGCAGAGTTGTGGGGTTGTGTACCTAAATGATTTTGAACACATCTTTACGAAAGGGTGACAACTCCCGCATTGAGATTGTGAATATGGTTAAGTGTTGATAAATATGTGGACCTGTAGACTTTCAAACCTACAAAAAAGGAAAAGTGAAGAGTAACGAAATCGGCTCTGAAAAGAGAAATATGGCTAAGTATGAAAATAAGTGAAAGATGGAAAGTGAATGTGTACCTGTGGACTTGTGAAGGTGAAAACTTTAGGAAATAGTTGAGGGATGGTATGTAGCTCCACATATGCATTGTTTGAAATTGACTAAGTAACAAATAAAATGAAAAATGAAACAAATTAAAGTGTTTTGGTGTGTGTGAGGTTACAGACTTCGCTGATTAAAAAAATATTCAACAATGTTTATGCAGATCTGCATCCGCATTTTTGAAAAAAAGACTAAGTATAACAGGTGGAAGTGAAACAAAAGGTAGTCAGAGGTTAATAATGAGAAAAAGTCAATAGCATGAATGAAAACATAAGGTGATAAGGGCTTACAGAAATGCAAATTTCAGATTCTTGTTGGCTTGATCCATATTATTGATGCCCTGAGGCATCACTTAAGATCAATTAGGATGATCCAGATTGATGCTGGTGCAAATTAAATCTCCCTAACGGAGGAAAAACGCACCCTTTGTTTGTTAAATTGTGCATAGAAGCACCTGCGGACCTCTATTCGATATGACCATAGGTGATGGTCAAGCGTTAATCAAACAAGCTCTTATCACTATTTTGAAATCAATGGTGATGTTTTATTTGGATGTTGAGATGAATGACTCTGGAGATTTTGGGGGTTGAAAACACTCATTCAAAGGTTAAAATTGAGGATTTTTAATCTGTGAACTGAATTTTCATCATTTTTCTGGCGAATTCCAAAAATTCTTCCTAGAACTTGTAACAAATATCTTCCATACATCCTTTGAAATTTAACACCAATGGAGGTAATATTCCAAATAATCATAACATATCCCTAGAGATCAAGCACCTTCCATCCTTTTATACACTATGTCTTTGTTTCTTACAAGACTAGCTTCCTAAATTCTTAGTTTACCTGGTTGAACCTACATCATTTATTAACTTTCTTAATTCCTAGCCTTTAATCATCTTGTGAAGATTCCTTGACATAACACTCTTTATTTTAGTGTCTCTGTTCATGCTTGATACCAAGTTCAAACTCTTTCACCTACTATATAAACCATTCTTCCACCTTTCATGTTTTTAAACTCCATGAGTACCCACTACTCATACATTGTCATAACTTGTGGATGGTATCTCTCTTACTTAATGATGTAGGAGCATCTCTCCACATCAGCCAGCCAGCCATGCCAGTGAATTCAAATCGCACGCTAAAAGGGAGGTGCAACCTCATTTAAAACTTGAATTGAATGTAATTAAATGTTTAAGCTGGTGAGTTGTGAAGTCGTGCCTTTGTGCAGGCATAAGTAGATAGGCCTTTAATGTTTTGTAAGGCTGAGATCTAGATCCAGATAATGGACTAGATAGCCCATTCAATGTAATTGAATAGGGTAGGTAGATTGGAGGGAAGAGCTCTAAGATCCCCCTCAGGTAAAAGAGATGGGGAGTATCTCTTTGGTAGTTAGTTGAGAGAGAGGTTGGAACAGTTAGAAATTTGCAGGTAGAGAGTAGAAGAGAGAAGGAGCCGAGACCTTGTTACAGGCCGTGCTCAGGAACACCTTGTATAAATAGGCATTTTCCATTTTAATACAAAAAGAACAGTTTTTCCTGCATGTATTATGTGTTAAATGAATGTTTGTGAGTGTTCCATTGTATGCTATGAATGTATGCTGTTATCAACCATTTGTAGGAGTTGGTTTGATTTCAGGTGAAGGTCTTTGAGACTTCATACCAGGCGGGTGTGACAGAGCACTGCGGGTTCTGAGAGCCGTGCACAGAGGCTGCACTTCTGAATTCTATGGGTTCAGATGAAGACGTGCTATGATAAAAGAACTGGAATCAACAACTCAGTGAAGACCTCAAGGTTGTTGAATACCTTGGAGGCAAGGCTGTGTATGAGAGACATAGTTTGCAGGCAGAATATCTGAGGAGTTCAGTGAAGCTTTGCCAGGTGGGCACTGAGCAGGTGCATAGATGCACAAGAGGATAGAACTGTTGAACGTTCTGGGAGAAGACACTCTGCCAGGTGGGAATTTGAGTTAGTGTGCAGACATACATAGGAGAAGAGAACTCTTTGAGTTCTAGAATTTAGAGGAAGAATCCATTGAGGGATATTCACAGGGTTGTTGAACACCCTGCAGATTCAGCAAGGGGTTGCTTGAGTGAAGGATAACCAGGAGGGTATCTAAGTTCTCCATCTGAGGGAGGAAGGAAGGAATAACTAAGTTTCCTGGGAGGTCGAAGCCATAGGAAATCTCAGGATGGATAGCACCGTTTGTGTGCATGTGAATACCCTGCAGAGGGTAGGAGTTGAATAATCCTTCAAGGGTTCGAAGGAAGGGACAAGCTCAGGAGGGACAACGTTTTTACACGCGCAGTCAAGAACTCAGGTAAAGGAGTTCACAGAGAATAAAGACAAATGTCGAGGCCTTTGAGAACTTGGAGTTCTTCCAAGCACCGGAAGAAAGCGCAGAAGCTCAGAAGGAATAGCATTTCCACGCGCGCAACAAAGCTCAAAGTCCGGAGGTTCGCAAGAGGAGGAGACAAACAAAGGTTGAGGCCTTTGGAAGACTTGGAATTCTTCCAAGCATTAGAAGAAAGTGTGAAAGATCAGGAGAGCACAGTAGCCGTCGGATCGACGGAGAAAAGAGATCTGGACCATTGGTTTCTATGTTCGGGAAGGAGCAGGAGGAGCGCACAGGAAGAATGGATCTTGATCCAGAGACCCGACAGTCATCGGATCTGTCATGAGTTATACAGTATTTAAACCATCGGGAATAGCCGAGTATTAAAGTTCCGATAGGCATCGGGATATCGGCACTCGGGATATCGAGGATATTGAGGACGTGAGGAGAGAAACTCGACACCCAAAACCCTGAATTAGCGAGGTTTGATCTGAGCCGTTCGTTTGGTAGCGGACGCGTGTCACAAGATTTCCCACATCGAGGACGTCGGTGAGTGGAGGACAGGTGGCACGAGCTATCGGAGTTTCGCAGCGAGAAGCACTGAAACATTGCTTCAAGTTCACGAAATCATGAACCCTGAATTCCCGATAGAGGTGACAGGACGTTGAAAGGTCAACTCGCACGCGTGTCGGGTAATCGGCACATTGGGGGTCGGGAGTCGGTAAATCGAAGTTTTCGACATCGCGAGTAGCGAAATTGCGATAGGAGAAGCCCCGACAAGGGGGAGAAAGCTCCGTTGTTGTGGGGCCGAGCTGACGTCAGGTCAGAGAATCGGGATTTGGAGGATCGGGAATCCCGTGGGCCAATGCATTGTGACATTTGAAGGCTCGAAACCCCAAAAGGAATAGGACTGTGGTCATGAGGGGATAGCAGTCATATGGGCCAGGAGCTTATCCAGGAGGGCTAATGAATAAAGCGTTGTATCGGTAGATTGGCGATCGAGAGTTTGAGGGGACAGAGGTTCTCGACATCAGAAAAGACGAAAACTCAAAACCTAGAGTTAAGTTGGGAGAAGGTCACAGGCGCGTGCAGGGGCCGTGACAGGGAAATTAGAAGGACCTGTGGATCGGTTTTTCATCAAAGATTCCAGTAGGGAATCGCAAGAGCCGCTTCGGATCGCATTAGGAATTGAACAATCCTGTGAGCGGACGTAGAGTGTGTCAATGAGCGTCTGCGTCAAGTGGTATCAGAGCTTATTTCTTGTCTGTATATTTCAGGCAAGAGAGGCAAGAGATAAAGAGCACTCTGATACACATCAAGTGGTATCAGAGATTTTTTCTTTTCTGTATATTTCAGGCAAGAGAGGCAAGAGATAAAGAGCACTCTGATACACATCAAGCGGTATCAGAGTAGGGACTTCACTTGTAGATTTCAGGTGAAGCGAGAAGGTAAAAGAAGATAGAGCGCTGGAGACTCTGTGGTGGTTGTTTGCAGGTAGGCAAGCAACGGTTGAGAAGACAGTCAGGAGGACTGTAGGATGAAGCTGGTAACACTCTTGGTGCAGAGTGACAGCAGCTGGTTTGCTAGGAAAGCAGACAAAGATAGCACCATGGTTATTGAAGACCATAGGCATGCTGGGAGGAAGAGCAAAGCAGAAAAGCTTGCAGAAATGGATAAAGAGCTCTATGAAATAAGGGCAGATATAGAGAATCTCAAACTGTGGATGTAGTAGGATAAGAGGTTGAGATGTATGCTTGAATGGCCCATGAGGAAGCCGAAAACAAAATGGCCAGTCAAGGAGTTGATGGTTAGAGGGCAGCGCAGGCTGTTAAAAAGATGGTTGAGGTATGCTGAAAACCTCAATGGACCAGAAGAAGAAATGGTTCAGGTGTGTGAACCAGAGACTGGGAGAGGTCTCAGTGATGGAGAAAATGAATTGGGATCAGCTGAGGATCTCAAGAACTGCCAGGAGGGCAGAGAGGAAATTCCAATTTGTCAAGTGGGCAAGGAGCTGAGATCAGCTGAGGATCTTAGAGACTGTCAGGAGGACAGCCAAGGAATTTCACATTGCCAGCTGGGCAATGATATGAGGTCACTGTGGGATCTCATAATCTAACAGGAGGGTAGCGGAAGCATCTCAGATTGCCAGGTGGGTAGAGATAAACATTCGAGACTATCTGAAAGTCTCATGGACTCGGAGGTGAGTCCAATTCAGCAAGGAGTGCTGATGAAGATGGGGTCATTTGATCTCATAATTTGCCAGGAGAGAAGTGAACAGATCCCATATTGCTAGGTGGGCAGGGACAAGCAGATGGGACTGTCTAAGAGTCTCATAAACTTAGAGGTGAGTTGGAATCAGCCTGAGGAGCTGACAGAGTAGGTGAACTCGTATATGAGTTTAGATCAGCATGTGCAGTTGACAGAGGAGGAGGATCTGAGGGATCTTCTAATGATTGGAGGAATTCAGTTATTCCTACCATTTGCCCAGAAGGAGGTGGAAGTCTGTATTGCAGATGCAGCAACAACAAAAGTACAGTCAACTGTGACTGTTAGGGAAGAAGAAGAATTGGAGCAGACTTTGGAAGCTGCCCAAGCCGACGAAGAAGAAAATGAGCATTCAGAGGAGTGTCTCAATGCATTCAGCCAGGAAGCTGAGGAAGTTGTAGCACTGAAGCTGACAGCAGAGGATAATGAGCATTCTGAAGAATGGCTCAATATTTTCAACCGGGAAGTTGAAAGGACTTCAACATGGGAGTTTGCAGCAGCAAAAGAAGAAGAGGCAGACATCATTTGCTTTGCTGATATGTGGCAATAGGTTGAATCCCTGAAGAGAAGGGTGAAAGGGCAGAGTGTGCACATCCAGCAGGAGAAGTTGGAAAATGATGAAGGAGGCATAAGAGATCATGATGATCTGCTCATGTGCCAAAAAATTTTGCAACTGAGGAGACTGCATGAGCAGAGCCAGCCATGGGAGCAGTTGGATGAAGTGATCGAAGAGATCATGGAGCTGATGATCCGATTAGCAGACACTGTCAACAAGGAGAGGTTGAACAGGAAGAAGGAGGCAGTAGCAGCAGCAGTGCAGAAGTAGCAGCAGCAGCAGAATGGAGCGGATGAACAGCTCCAAAGGATGATTTGGGATCCAGGAGGATTTCCAACAACTGAGAGGGGAAGATCATGAGCAGGAGCTCATGAATTTTGTAGATAAGGAGTATGATGTAGGAGCATCTCTCCACATCATCCAGCCAGCCAGCCAGCCACGCCAGCGAATTCAAATCGCATGCTAAGAGGGAGGCGCAACCTCATTTAAAACTTGAATTGAATGTAATTAAATGTTTAAGCTGGTGAGCTGTGAAGCCGTGCCTTTGTGTAGGCATAAGTAGATAGGCCTTTAATGTTTTGTAAGGCTGAGATCTAGATCCAGATAGTGGACTAGACAGCCCAATCAATGTAACTGAATAGGGTAGGTAGATTGGAGGGAAGAGCTCTAAGAGCCCCCTCAGGTAAAAGAGATGGGGAGTATCTCTTTGGTAGTTAGTCGAGAGAGAGGTTGGAATAGTTAGAAATCTGTGGATAGAGAGCAGAAGAGAGAAGGAGCCAAGACCTTGTTATAGGCCGTGCTCAGGAACACCTTGTATAAACAGGCATTTTCCATTTTAATACAAAAAGAGCAATTTTTCTTGCATGTATTCTGTGTTAAATGAATGTATGTGAGTGTTCCCTTGTATGCTATGAATGTATGTTGTTATTAGGAATTTACAGGAGTTGGTTTGATTTCAGGTGAAGGTCTTTGAGGCTTCATACCAGGAGGGTGTGACAGAACACTGTGGGTTCTGAGAGCCATGCACAGAGGTTGCACTTCTGAATTCTGCGGGTTCAGATGAAGACGTGCTGCGGCACAAGAAATGGAATCAACAACTCAGTGAAGACCTCAAGGTTGTTGAATACCTTGGAGGCAAGGCTGTGTATGAGAGACACAGTTTGCAGACAGAATCTTTGAGGAGTTCAGTGAAGCTCTGCCAGGTGGGAACTGAGCAGGTGCATAGGTGCACAGGAGAACAAAACTATTGAACGTTCTGGGAGAAGACACTCTGCCAGGTGGGAATTTGAGTTAGTGTGCAGACAGACATAGGAGAAGAGAACTCTTTGAGTTCTGTAATTTAGAGGAAGAATCCACTGAGGGATCTTCACGGGGTTGCTGAACACCCTGCAGATTCAGCAAGGGGTTGCTTGAGTGAAGGATAACTAGGAGGGTATCTAAGTTCTCCATCTGAGGGAGGGAGGAAGGAAGAACCGAGTTTCCTGGGAGGTCGAAGCCACAGGAAAGCTCGGGACGGATAGCACCGTTTGTGCGCATGTGAATACCCTGCAGAGGGCAAGAGTTGAAGAATCCTTCGAGGGTTCGAAGGAAGGGACAAGCTCAGGAGGGACAACGTTTTTACACGCGCAGTCGAGAACTCAGGTAAAGGAGTTCATAGAGAAGAAAGACAAAGGTCAAGGCCTTTGAGAACTTGGAGTTCTTCCAAGCGCTAGAAGAAAGCGCAGAAGCTAAGGAGGAACAACATTTCCATGTGTGCAGCAAAGCTCAAAGTCCGGAGGATTGCAAGAGGAGGAGATAGACAAAGGTTGAGGCCTTTGGAAGACTTGGAATTCTTCCAAGCATTGGAAGAAAGTGCACAAGATCAGGAGAGCACAGCAGCCGTCGGATCGACGGAGAAAAGAGATCTGGACCATTGGTTTCTACGTTTAGGAAGGAGCAGGAGGAGCGCACAGGAAGAACGGATCTAGACCGTTGGATATTGATCTAGAGACCCGATAGTCATTGGATCTGTCGTGAGTTATACAGTGTTTAAAGCATCAAGATTAGCCGAGGAGTAAAGTCCTGATAGGCATCAGGATATCGGCACTCGGGATATCAGGGATATCGAGGATGTGAGGAGAGTCACTCGACACCCGAAACCCTGAATTAGCGAGGTTTGATCTGAGATGTTCATTTGGGAGTGGACGCGTGTCGCAAGATTTCCCACATCGAGGACGTCGGCGAGTGGAGGACAGGTGGCACGAGCTATCAGAGTTTCACAGCGAGAATCACCGAAACATTGCTTCAGGATTCATGAAATCGCGAATCCCGAATTCCCGATAGAGGTGACAGGATGTTGAAATGTCAACTCGCACGCGTGTCGGGTAATCGACACATCGATGGTCAGGAGTCAGTAAATGGAAGTGTTCGACATCGCGAGTAGCGAAATCGTGATAGGAGAAGCCCTGACAAGGGGGAGAAAGCTCTGTTGTTGTGGGGCCTAGCTGACGTCAGGTCAGAGAATCATGATTCGGAGGATCGAGAATCCCGTGGGCCAATGCATTGCGGAATTTGAAGGCTCGAAACCCTGAAAGGAATAGCACTGTGGTCATGAGGGGATAGAGGTCATATGGGCCAGGATCTTAGCCAGGAGGGATAACGAATAAAGCGTCGTATCGACAGATTGGAAATCAAGAGTTCGAGGGGACAGAGGTTCTCGACATCAAAAAAGACGAAACCTCGAAACCCAGAATTAAGTCGGGAGAAGGTCACAGGCACATGCAGGGGCCGTGACAGGGAAATGAGAAGGACCTGTTGATCGGGTTTTCATCAGAGATTCCAGCAGGGAATCGCAAGAGCCGCTTCGGCTCCCATGAGGAATTGAACGATCCTGTGAGTGGACGTAGGGTGCGTCAATGAGCGTCTGCGTCACTTAACATCCCCATTTGATATGCACATTTTTCATCTCAAATTCTTTTTCCAAATAAAATTTCCATTGGAGGTCTTCCAAATTGCTCACTCTACCAAGATGGTTGATCTTTGAATCTTCTTAAAGAAATCACATCCTCATTTTCAATAATTGGCCCTACTTGTTTCTCCTATATATATATTTCCTTTGCATCTTCCACATATATAGACCTCATTCTAAACCAGTTATGTTCTCTATGTAACCTTAACCTCAGAAAAATGTGCATATAACAACATTTGTTAGCTAAAAACAATAATTTTCAATTCTAAGAACAAACGCACAATTCTTCCCTTTAAGGTCACCACTCATATTCCTTTTGATTAGCTATGAATTTTTATGCTTAAATCACAATTTTAGATGAATATATGAATAATCTCATCCAAGATCTTTCCAATCACTACTCTCTTTCTCTAATATGAGCTCCAAGCAAATACTTATAGTCATCTCA
>ML846710.1:36069-47849 GCA_009831015.1 Picea engelmannii
ATTTTCCGATATGATTAACTTAACGGTTAAGACTGATTTTTTAAATGAGATTTAGGAAAATAATGGATTAATAGAAGATTAGTGTATCGGGAAATCGGAGGTCGGGAGATCGGGACTTAATGTGTACTGAAATTTGTTGTCATCAAACCGTGAACTCCGACATCCCGATATAATTTTTAGAGAAAACTTCGAATTTTATCATTGTGGTTCATTAGAATACTATTCGAGAAGGTATTGGAACATTTATTGACTAATTTTCAATCGTTCTTTTTCTGAGAATAAGCCTTAAGTGTATTTCAAATTCATTAGATCTGAAAATTTTTAATAGTGCAAAGACTCCAGGATAATAAAAATTTGTTCAAGAGAAACAAAATTTAGGTTCTGTTTCAACAAGTGGCACGGTGGAAAGATCGGGGTTTTGGATTCCATTGCGGCAAGTTCAAGGGTTTGGAGTGCATTGTGACATGATTGATAGATGACATAGGTGCACCCTAAAAGAGGTGGTATAGAATGATACTATAGGTGGTATCACATGGGTAGAGAAACCAATGAGAGTGTGACATGTATCATGTATAGTTTGTAGTATCACATCACATAGGCTCATTAACATTCAAGCATGTTGATGATGTGATATCAAACACAAAATGTTGATCACTTCGATCATCCATTTCCATTAGATCTTGAGCGTGCATGTTTCACACTGTAGGTAAAGGTGTGGGATCGGACCTTCCCATCCTTGTGTCCAATGAAAGGGTTTTAGGTGGAGGTATGATAGACAAGGTGGGACCCTTTTCCCAATTAAGGTCATATGTGTGCAAGGTGGAAATTTGATACCCGTGGGACCATAAATAAAAACATATTATTATTTATAAAATGTATTAAACATAAAATAAAGAAGAAGGGGAAAGAGAAGATAATAAAAAGAAGAGGAGAGAGAGAAGGAAGAGAAAAGTGGTGAAGGTTGATGGGGTAGGGCCAGGTTGGCCAATAGGGTGAAATGCCATCACCTCAAGGTGTCATGTGGACCTAGAATACCACATCAACAACCACATTAACAAACATGTCACATACGAAAAATTTCCCTATAGTTTAAAAAAAAAACTAGGTATGGAGCCAAAGTCATATTTTGGCCATAGTAGGAGCATAATAACTAAGAAGAGAATAAGATTTTCTAGGTTGTATTCACAGTGGTGATGGATACAAAAATTACAAAGAGGGCCATTGGCCAATTATGCTATGATTTTCCTGAAAATGAAAATTACCTATTTTTGAAGATCAGGGTTAAGATCAATGGCATGAGCATAATTAATGTTGATAATTTTACATAGTGGCAGAAGACAAAGAATGAACATACCATGTTAAGGGATTAGTTAGATTCCAAGGATTTTGTAGTGGAGGTTCCAAGAAATGGAAAAATCAAAGGAGGTGAAGGGTACCCATATGTAAAAATTGAAAAAAATTGTTTACTCAAAATTTTATGTACTCATCAAACCAGACAAATTTTGTTTAGTGAATATTTTCCAGAAATGCATAGTTTTGGAGATATCCAATTTGCCTAAAAATTTCAAGTCTAGAAAAAGGGGTGAAAAAGGACAAAGTTAGCATTTCCATATTGCTATATTTTTTTACCAGAGCATTATATTGACAACATAAGAGTTGTTATAAATTCCATGTCATCATTATTATCTATGTCTCATACAATACTTTCCTTTGTTTCCAACATATTAACTTCTACAAGTGGCAAAATTTGGTGTCTGGGACAAATTCCACCTGGAAGAAAAGTACACAAAAATGCATAATTTAGCAATATTGAGATGACTATAAGTATTTGCTTGGAGCTCATATTAGAGAAAGAGAGTAGTGATTGGAAAGATCTTGGATGAGATTATTCATATATTCATCTAAAATTGTGATTTAAGCATAAAAATTCATAGCTAATCAAAAGGAATATGAGTGGTGACCTTAAAGGGAAGAATTGTGCGTTTGTTCTTAGAATTGAAAATTATTGTTTTTAGCTAACAAATGTTGTTATATGCACATTTTTCTGAGGTTAAGGTTACATAGAGAACATAACTGGTTTAGAATGAGGTCTATATATGTGGAAGATGCAAAGGAAATATATATATAGGAGAAACAAGTAGGGCCAATTATTGAAAATGAGGATGTGATTTCTTTAAGAAGATTCAAAGATCAACCATCTTGGTAGAGTGAGCAATTTGGAAGACCTCCAATGGAAATTTTATTTGGAAAAAGAATTTGAGATGAAAAATGTGCATATCAAATGGGGATGTTAAGTGACGCAGACGCTCATTGACGCACCCTACGTCCACTCACAGGATCGTTCAATTCCTCATGGGAGCCGAAGCGGCTCTTGCGATTCCCTGCTGGAATCTCTGATGAAAACCCGATCAACAGGTCCTTCTCATTTCCCTGTCACGGCCCCTGCATGTGCCTGTGACCTTCTCCCGACTTAATTCTGGGTTTCGAGGTTTCGTCTTTTTTGATGTCGAGAACCTCTGTCCCCTCGAACTCTTGATTTCCAATCTGTCGATACGACGCTTTATTCGTTATCCCTCCTGGCTAAGATCCTGGCCCATATGACCTCTATCCCCTCATGACCACAGTGCTATTCCTTTCAGGGTTTCGAGCCTTCAAATTCCGCAATGCATTGGCCCACGGGATTCTCGATCCTCCGAATCATGATTCTCTGACCTGACGTCAGCTAGGCCCCACAACAACAGAGCTTTCTCCCCCTTGTCAGGGCTTCTCCTATCACGATTTCGCTACTCGCGATGTCGAACACTTCCATTTACTGACTCCTGACCATCGATGTGTCGATTACCCGACACGCGTGCGAGTTGACATTTCAACATCCTGTCACCTCTATCGGGAATTCGGGATTCGCGATTTCATGAATCCTGAAGCAATGTTTCGGTGATTCTCGCTGTGAAACTCTGATAGCTCGTGCCACCTGTCCTCCACTCGCCGACGTCCTCGATGTGGGAAATCTTGCGACACGCGTCCACTCCCAAATGAACATCTCAGATCAAACCTCGCTAATTCAGGGTTTCGGGTGTCGAGTGACTCTCCTCACATCCTCGATATCCCTGATATCCCGAGTGCCGATATCCTGATGCCTATCAGGACTTTACTCCTCGGCTAATCTTGATGCTTTAAACACTGTATAACTCACGACAGATCCAATGACTATCGGGTCTCTAGATCAATATCCAACGGTCTAGATCCGTTCTTCCTGTGCGCTCCTCCTGCTCCTTCCTAAACGTAGAAACCAATGGTCCAGATCTCTTTTCTCCGTCGATCCGACGGCTGCTGTGCTCTCCTGATCTTGTGCACTTTCTTCCAATGCTTGGAAGAATTCCAAGTCTTCCAAAGGCCTCAACCTTTGTCTATCTCCTCCTCTTGCAATCCTCCGGACTTTGAGCTTTGCTGCACACATGGAAATGTTGTTCCTCCTTAGCTTCTGCGCTTTCTTCTAGCGCTTGGAAGAACTCCAAGTTCTCAAAGGCCTTGACCTTTGTCTTTCTTCTCTATGAACTCCTTTACCTGAGTTCTCGACTGCGCGTGTAAAAACGTTGTCCCTCCTGAGCTTGTCCCTTCCTTCGAACCCTCGAAGGATTCTTCAACTCTTGCCCTCTGCAGGGTATTCACATGCGCACAAACGGTGCTATCCGTCCCGAGCTTTCCTGTGGCTTCGACCTCCCAGGAAACTCGGTTCTTCCTTCCTCCCTCCCTCAGATGGAGAACTTAGATACCCTCCTAGTTATCCTTCACTCAAGCAACCCCTTGCTGAATCTGCAGGGTGTTCAGCAACCCCGTGAAGATCCCTCAGTGGATTCTTCCTCTAAATTACAGAACTCAAAGAGTTCTCTTCTCCTATGTCTGTCTGCACACTAACTCAAATTCCCACCTGGCAGAGTGTCTTCTCCCAGAACGTTCAATAGTTTTGTTCTCCTGTGCACCTATGCACCTGCTCAGTTCCCACCTGGCAGAGCTTCACTGAACTCCTCAAAGATTCTGTCTGCAAACTGTGTCTCTCATACACAGCCTTGCCTCCAAGGTATTCAACAACCTTGAGGTCTTCACTGAGTTGTTGATTCCATTTCTTGTGCCGCAGCACGTCTTCATCTGAACCCGCAGAATTCAGAAGTGCAACCTCTGTGCATGGCTCTCAGAACCCACAGTGTTCTGTCACACCCTCCTGGTATGAAGCCTCAAAGACCTTCACCTGAAATCAAACCAACTCCTGTAAATTCCTAATAACAACATACATTCATAGCATACAAGGGAACACTCACATACATTCATTTAACACAGAATACATGCAAGAAAAATTGCTCTTTTTGTATTAAAATGGAAAATGCCTGTTTATACAAGGTGTTCCTGAGCACGGCCTATAACAAGGTCTTGGCTCCTTCTCTCTTCTGCTCTCTATCCACAGATTTCTAACTATTCCAACCTCTCTCTCGACTAACTACCAAAGAGATACTCCCCATCTCTTTTACCTGAGGGGGCTCTTAGAGCTCTTCCCTCCAATCTACCTACCCTATTCAGTTACATTGATTGGGCTGTCTAGTCCACTATCTGGATCTAGATCTCAGCCTTACAAAACATTAAAGGCCTATCTACTTATGCCTACACAAAGGCACGGCTTCACAGCTCACCAGCTTAAACATTTAATTACATTCAATTCAAGTTTTAAATGAGGTTGCGCCTCCCTCTTAGCATGCGATTTGAATTCGCTGGCGTGGCTGGCTGGCTGGCTGGATGATGTGGAGAGATGCTCCTACATCATACTCCTTATCTACAAAATTCATGAGCTCCTGCTCATGATCTTCCCCTCTCAGTTGTTGGAAATCCTCCTGGATCCCAAATCATCCTTTGGAGCTGTTCATCCGCTCCATTCTGCTGCTGCTGCTACTTCTGCACTGCTGCTGCTACTGCCTCCTTCTTCCTGTTCAACCTCTCCTTGTTGACAGTGTCTGCTAATCGGATCATCAGCTCCATGATCTCTTCGATCACTTCATCCAACTGCTCCCATGGCTGGCTCTGCTCATGCAGTCTCCTCAGTTGCAAAATTTTTTGGCACATGAGCAGATCATCATGATCTCTTATGCCTCCTTCATCATTTTCCAACTTCTCCTGCTGGATGTGCACACTCTGCCCTTTCACCCTTCTCTTCAGGGATTCAACCTATTGCCACATATCAGCAAAGCAAATGATGTCTGCCTCTTCTTCTTTTGCTGCTGCAAACTCCCATGTTGAAGTCCTTTCAACTTCCCGGTTGAAAATATTGAGCCATTCTTCAGAATGCTCATTATCCTCTGCTGTCAGCTTCAGTGCTACAACTTCCTCAGCTTCCTGGCTGAATGCATTGAGACACTCCTCTGAATGCTCATTTTCTTCTTCGTCGGCTTGGGCAGCTTCCAAAGTCTGCTCCAATTCTTCTTCTTCCCTAACAGTCACAGTTGACTGTACTTTTGTTGTTGCTGCATCTGCAATACAGACTTCCACCTCCTTCTGGGCAAATGGTAGGAATAACTGAATTCCTCCAATCATTAGAAGATCCCTCAGATCCTCCTCCTCTGTCAACTGCACATGCTGATCTAAACTCATATACGAGTTCACCTACTCTGTCAGCTCCTCAGGCTGATTCCAACTCACCTCTAAGTTTATGAGACTCTTAGACAGTCCCATCTGCTTGTCCCTGCCCACCTAGCAATATGGGATCTGTTCACTTCTCTCCTGGCAAATTATGAGATCAAATGACCCCATCTTCATCAGCACTCCTTGCTGAATTGGACTCACCTCCGAGTCCATGAGACTTTCAGATAGTCTCGAATGTTTATCTCTACCCACCTGGCAATCTGAGATGCTTCCGCTACCCTCCTGTTAGATTATGAGATCCCACAGTGACCTCATATCATTGCCCAGCTGGCAATGTGAAATTCCTTGGCTGTCCTCCTGACAGTCTCTAAGATCCTCAGCTGATCTCAGCTCCTTGCCCACTTGACAAATTGGAATTTCCTCTCTGCCCTCCTGGCAGTTCTTGAGATCCTCAGCTGATCCCAATTCATTTTCTCCATCACTGAGACCTCTCCCAGTCTCTGGTTCACACACCTGAACCATTTCTTCTTCTGGTCCATTGAGGTTTTCAGCATACCTCAACCATCTTTTTAACAGCCTGCGCTGCCCTCTAACCATCAACTCCTTGACTGGCCATTTTGTTTTCGGCTTCCTCATGGGCCATTCAAGCATACATCTCAACCTCTTATCCTACTACATCCACAGTTTGAGATTCTCTATATCTGCCCTTATTTCATAGAGCTCTTTATCCATTTCTGCAAGCTTTTCTGCTTTGCTCTTCCTCCCAGCATGCCTATGGTCTTCAATAACCATGGTGCTATCTTTGTCTGCTTTCCTAGCAAACCAGCTGCTGTCACTCTGCACCAAGAGTGTTACCAGCTTCATCCTACAGTCCTCCTGACTGTCTTCTCAACCGTTGCTTGCCTACCTGCAAACAACCACCACAGAGTCTCCAGCGCTCTATCTTCTTTTACCTTCTCGCTTCACCTGAAATCTACAAGTGAAGTCCCTACTCTGATACCGCTTGATGTGTATCAGAGTGCTCTTTATCTCTTGCCTCTCTTGCCTGAAATATACAGAAAAGAAAAAATCTCTGATACCACTTGATGTGTATCAGAGTGCTCTTTATCTCTTGCCTCTCTTGCCTGAAATATACAGACAAGAAATAAGCTCTGATACCACTTGACGCAGACGCTCATTGACACACTCTACGTCCGCTCACAGGATTGTTCAATTCCTAATGCGATCCGAAGCGGCTCTTGCGATTCCCTACTGGAATCTTTGATGAAAAACCGATCCACAGGTCCTTCTAATTTCCCTGTCACGGCCCCTGCACGCGCCTGTGACCTTCTCCCAACTTAACTCTAGGTTTTGAGTTTTCGTCTTTTCTGATGTCGAGAACCTCTGTCCCCTCAAACTCTCGATCGCCAATCTACCGATACAACGCTTTATTCATTAGCCCTCCTGGATAAGCTCCTGGCCCATATGACTGCTATCCCCTCATGACCACAGTCCTATTCCTTTTGGGGTTTCGAGCCTTCAAATGTCACAATGCATTGGCCCACGGGATTCCCGATCCTCCAAATCCCGATTCTCTGACCTGACGTCAGCTCGGCCCCACAACAACGGAGCTTTCTCCCCCTTGTCGGGGCTTCTCCTATCGCAATTTCGCTACTCGCGATGTCGAAAACTTCGATTTACCGACTCCCGACCCCCAATGTGCCGATTACCCGACACGCGTGCGAGTTGACCTTTCAACGTCCTGTCACCTCTATCGGGAATTCAGGGTTCATGATTTCGTGAACTTGAAGCAATGTTTCAGTGCTTCTCGCTGCGAAACTCCGATAGCTCGTGCCACCTGTCCTCCACTCACCGACGTCCTCGATGTGGGAAATCTTGTGACACGCGTCCGCTACCAAACGAACGGCTCAGATCAAACCTCGCTAATTCAGGGTTTTGGGTGTCGAGTTTCTCTCCTCACGTCCTCAATATCCTCGATATCCCGAGTGCCGATATCCCGATGCCTATCGGAACTTTAATACTCGGCTATTCCCGATGGTTTAAATACTGTATAACTCATGACAGATCCGATGACTGTCGGGTCTCTGGATCAAGATCCATTCTTCCTGTGCGCTCCTCCTGCTCCTTCCCGAACATAGAAACCAATGGTCCAGATCTCTTTTCTCCGTCGATCCGACGGCTACTGTGCTCTCCTGATCTTTCACACTTTCTTCTAATGCTTGGAAGAATTCCAAGTCTTCCAAAGGCCTCAACCTTTGTTTGTCTCCTCCTCTTGCGAACCTCCGGACTTTGAGCTTTGTTGCGCGCGTGGAAATGCTATTCCTTCTGAGCTTCTGCGCTTTCTTCCGGTGCTTGGAAGAACTCCAAGTTCTCAAAGGCCTCGACATTTGTCTTTATTCTCTGTGAACTCCTTTACCTGAGTTCTTGACTGCGCGTGTAAAAACGTTGTCCCTCCTGAGCTTGTCCCTTCCTTCGAACCCTTGAAGGATTATTCAACTCCTACCCTCTGCAGGGTATTCACATGCACACAAACGGTGCTATCCATCCTGAGATTTCCTATGGCTTCGACCTCCCAGGAAACTTAGTTATTCCTTCCTTCCTCCCTCAGATGGAGAACTTAGATACCCTCCTGGTTATCCTTCACTCAAGCAACCCCTTGCTGAATCTGCAGGGTGTTCAACAACCCTGTGAATATCCCTCAATGGATTCTTCCTCTAAATTCTAGAACTCAAAGAGTTCTCTTCTCCTATGTATGTCTGCACACTAACTCAAATTCCCACCTGGCAGAGTGTCTTCTCCCAGAACGTTCAACAGTTCTATCCTCTTGTGCATCTATGCACCTGCTCAGTGCCCACCTGGCAAAGCTTCACTGAACTCCTCAGATATTCTGCCTGCAAACTATGTCTCTCATACACAGCCTTGCCTCCAAGGTATTCAACAACCTTGAGGTCTTCACTGAGTTGTTGATTCCAGTTCTTTTATCATAGCACGTCTTCATCTGAACCCATAGAATTCAGAAGTGCAGCCTCTGTGCACGGCTCTCAGAACCCGCAGTGCTCTGTCACACCCGCCTGGTATGAAGTCTCAAAGACCTTCACCTGAAATCAAACCAACTCCTACAAATGGTTGATAACAGCATACATTCATAGCATACAATGGAACACTCACAAACATTCATTTAACACATAATACATGCAGGAAAAACTGTTCTTTTTGTATTAAAATGGAAAATGCCTATTTATACAAGGTGTTCCTGAGCACGGCCTGTAACAAGGTCTCGGCTCCTTCTCTCTTCTACTCTCTACCTGCAAATTTCTAACTGTTCCAACCTCTCTCTCAACTAACTACCAAAGAGATACTCCCCATCTCTTTTACCTGAGGGGGATCTTAGAGCTCTTCCCTCCAATCTACCTACCCTATTCAATTACATTGAATGGGCTATCTAGTCCATTATCTGGATCTAGATCTCAGCCTTACAAAACATTAAAGGCCTATCTACTTATGCCTGCACAAAGGCACGACTTCACAACTCACCAGCTTAAACATTTAATTACATTCAATTCAAGTTTTAAATGAGGTTGCACCTCCCTTTTAGCGTGCGATTTGAATTCACTGGCATGGCTGGCTGGCTGATGTGGAGAGATGCTCCTACATCATTAAGTAAGAGAGATACCATCCACAAGTTATGACAATGTATGAGTAGTGGGTACTCATGGAGTTTAAAAACATGAAAGGTGGAAGAATGGTTTATATAGTAGGTGAAAGAGTTTGAACTTGGTATCAAGCATGAACAGAGACACTAAAATAAAGAGTGTTATGTCAAGGAATCTTCACAAGATGATTAAAGGCTAGGAATTAAGAAAGTTAATAAATGATGTAGGTTCAACCAGGTAAACTAAGAATTTAGGAAGCTAGTCTTGTAAGAAACAAAGACATAGTGTATAAAAGGATGGAAGGTGCTTGATCTCTAGGGATATGTTATGATTATTTGGAATATTACCTCCATTGGTGTTAAATTTCAAAGGATGTATGGAAGATATTTGTTACAAGTTCTAGGAAGAATTTTTGGAATTCGCCAGAAAAATGATGAAAATTCAGTTCACAGATTAAAAATCCTCAATTTTAACCTTTGAATGAGTGTTTTCAACCCCCAAAATCTCCAGAGTCATTCATCTCAACATCCAAATAAAACATCACCATTGATTTCAAAATAGTGATAAGAGCTTGTTTGATTAACGCTTGACCATCACCTATGGTCATATCGAATAGAGGTCCGCAGGTGCTTCTATGCACAATTTAACAAACAAAGGGTGCGTTTTTCCTCCGTTAGGGAGATTTAATTTGCACCAGCATCAATCTGGATCATCCTAATTGATCTTAAGTGATGCCTCAGGGCATCAATAATATGGATCAAGCCAACAAGAATCTGAAATTTGCATTTCTGTAAGCCCTTATCACCTTATGTTTTCATTCATGCTATTGACTTTTTCTCATTATTAACCTCTGACTACCTTTTGTTTCACTTCCACCTGTTATACTTAGTCTTTTTTTCAAAAATGCGGATGCAGATCTGCATAAACATTGTTGAATATTTTTTTAATCAGCGAAGTCTGTAACCTCACACACACCAAAACACTTTAATTTGTTTCATTTTTCATTTTATTTGTTACTTAGTCAATTTCAAACAATGCATATGTGGAGCTACATACCATCCCTCAACTATTTCCTAAAGTTTTCACCTTCACAAGTCCACAGGTACACATTCACTTTCCATCTTTCACTTATTTTCATACTTAGCCATATTTCTCTTTTCAGAGCCGATTTCGTTACTCTTCACTTTTCCTTTTTTGTAGGTTTGAAAGTCTACAGGTCCACATATTTATCAACACTTAACCATATTCACAATCTCAATGCGGGAGTTGTCACCCTTTCGTAAAGATGTGTTCAAAATCATTTAGGTACACAACCCCACAACTCTGCATTTCCATGTTATACACTTAGCATTTCCCATACAACATTTTGCACTTCCATACTTAACAATTTAGGTCCATCATACTATCACATCATCATTTCTTGTCATATTAATTCCCCTTCCACATCATCCTCCACTGATAAAATCATAATGTCATTATTAATGCATAATATACCGATTAAGGTTCGCAATAAATCCAAGTCCCATGACAACTGATGACATTTAAAGCATGATCTATGTTTGATTGAGTTACCAAGGCAATACATAGTGGAATTTAATAAAATAAAAAATGACAACCTGTAAGTATCGACAATAACACCATCTTTGTAAAAAGCAGAAAAGATGTCAAGTAAGAATAAGTAAGTGTTTTGTGGAGATACATTGAACACACTGGGTCATGAAGATCAAACGTTCTAGTGGTCTAAGACATACAAGAATTACAAGTATCTTCCTCCAACTGAGAAGAGGATGAACCTAATCTAGACCTTAGGAATAACATTGGAAGAATGTGTTTCGGAAGTAACTGACATGAAAGAGATTGTTGAGTGGTGCACATAATTTTTTTTCTCTGAATGAAGAATAATTCAAATGGAAGGTCATCAGCCCATTTATCTAGCTCTTGCAACTTTTTCTAAAACGATACGAGTCCCTACACCAACTATGTGATTCAAGAGCGAGGAAGCTAATGAATTTCTGAAGCAGGATAAGGGAGGGGATAGACTGGTGAGAAACTATTTGGAAAATCCAACCTATAAGGCTAGTAGTTCTAGAATCGAGGTAAATTTTCTAAAATATATGTACAAAGAATTTGCTTCTCTATTTTCCCGCATTCTCGATTTGGAATATACTATGTTTGTAACAAGAAATGTTATATATGCTATGAATTATGCCCTACATGAAAACACTATAATCAATTTTGGATATCTCATCTCAAGTGAAATTGCTTTCCAGTTGAATAACCTCAAAAATACCCATAAGTTTTATACGACTTCTTACCTCATTTTCTCCATTATCTATGGCCATGTTTTTGAAGATTTACCTTGGGAAAAACATGTGGATTTTAATTTAGAACCAATTTGTGCAATATGGTATTCAATTTTGTACATATATAAATCCCAATAGAGTTTCTACCCAGTTCACAACAATTTCATCTTAGAATTCAAAAGGTTAATATTTGGACAGA
>ML846711.1:8744-35387 GCA_009831015.1 Picea engelmannii
CAAATTTGATGGCTCAGATCCCATGGGATGGGTCACTCAAATGGAAAATTATTTCTCCTTGCATGGCATCAATGATGAATTGGCCAAAATTAGTTATAGTTTCCTCTATTCGGATCCTGAATGTTGGAAATGGTGGTGATGCCGTAAAAATTCACGCCAAGGGTATTTTTCTTGGACACTGACAGTTTGTGTCCAATATTTAACATTTTGACACTGATACACACCATTTGGGCTATTTGACCAAGTTGAAATAGTTTGGCCTTGTGGAAGACTTTATAGCTACCTTTTAGAACTTGGCTTTCATAATAGAGGGCATGTCAGATTCCTTCTTTGGGGAATTATTTATAAATGTATTAAAGGATTAAATCTCAGTGTAGGACCTAATGGCCCACCCCCAAACTTGGTTGGAAGATACTAAATGTGCCAAGGAAGCACAACAAGTGGTCTCTTCACAGAACATAAAACCCTCTTTTATTCCTCTCCCTCGACCCACCAATCCTGCCCCTCAAGCCACTCCTCTCAAGATGCAAAAATTAACTTCGGAAGAAATGGTTGAATGACAACTCAAGGGCCTTTTCTATAGTTATGATGATAAATATTTTCCAAAGGATAAGTGAAAATAACATAAGATTTGTATGGCTATTTCTGAGGATGTTTCTGATGAGGATGATGATGTTTCCCTTGTTGAAGAGATACCCTAAGAAGATGATCCTACTTCGTTGTATGACCCTCCAGAACTTGAACCCATGATTTCATTGAATGCCCTCACTGACTTCTCTACTCCCGAAACCCTCAATTTAATTGGCTACACATGTTGGCTCTTGACCAAGTTTTGAGGAAACATTGGTCCTGTTTGACCACTTTTGGGACTTCAACAGACTGGTCGAAGATGGAGCACCCAGGAAAAGTGGAGATTGAGGGATCTCACTTGTTTTGTGGACCCAACAAGTGGTTCATTAGGGTTTTTTTATTAGGGTTTTGGGATGTCGACCCGTGGGTTTACCCATGATTAGGCCTTGTTGTAATTGTATAAATAATTAGTAGCTAAGAAATATAGATTTCCATTGGCTTAGTGCATGACTACTATTAGGGTTGGCTATGTGAAAATAGTATGTTTGGCTTAGTGCAAGAGATTGTGAGTTTCTTTGTGCAATCTGGTTGTGGAAAGTAAGGATTTATGCAAATAAACTGTGTAGGAGTTGGCTCTGTGCCTTGACCTAGTTTTGGGAATGAGGATCCAGTGCGCAGCTCACAGCTCTCCTATCCTTTGCGGAGTTAGGCTCTGTGGCTTTGTGCATAGGAGCAGATGAATGTAAGAATATTGAAGACTAATAAAGAAGAAGAAGAAGAAGTTGGTGGGCGTATCCCCACATTAGGGTGAACCACGTATATCCTATGTCTTGATATGCTTTGTGCGATGTTCTTTTTGTTATTTGCTGATGTTATATATAATGAATGCATCTAATGTTGTATCTTAGTGCTTAATAATGTGAATGAATGCTAGATTTTAATGAATTCTATGTGCTAAGTGATGGAAAGTACTCGATCTGTATTGTTACTGCGTTGATCTATAATAAGGGTTTTGGCACAGGGGAAAACCCAGGGTTCAACGCTTCAACAACGCACCAATAAAACCCTAACTACCGACCCTTTCGGTAACATCTGTGAAGCAGATGAAGTCTCACCATAGGTAGAGGCAGGGGTGGTTGCAGGACTTAAGTGTCTGCAACCTAGCTGGGACACAAATCCATGATTGCACCACTCTAACAAAGCACTTAGCAGTTAGCATTCATCAATAATTAACCCTTATTCATTTCACAGATCCAAACCCTAATTACATAAAAACGCAGCATTCAACCATATCTAACACGTATAAGAATTTAGCATATGAAAAGCGATCAGATATAGCATTCATTCACATCATTAAGAACTTAATATACCATACCATATTAATCTAAACACTCATTACTGCACTAAGCTTAAATCATATGAAAAATATAACAACCATAATGCACAAAGAAACCATAACACATTATATACGTGGTTCACCCTAGTGTGGGGCTATGTCCACCAACTCTTCTCTTCTTTATTATCTTCGGTCAATATTCTATAAGCACAGAGCCCAAAAACCCCACTCCGCATAGGACATGAGATCTGTGTGCACCTTGCCAGATCCTCCTTCCCTGAGTTAGGTCACAACACAAAGCCTTCTTACACAGTTTTCACACAAGATTCTTACAATCACTTTCACTTAGCTCCACAAGTCTTAACACATAGTATGCACAAAGCCTCTAGCTCCACACTAAGCCGATTCTACTAGGTCTCTTCAGTTATCACATTGTCCCCTCTACATCGCCTAGCTATCTATTTATACATTACAAAATGGGCCTAAACATGGGTAAACCCATGGGCCAACATCCCATACCCGTTACATAAACCCTAAACCCAAAATTTCCCTAAAAAGGGGTCGATATCCCGCGATCTCCTCTTTGTCTGGCGCTCCATCTTTGACCATCCTGTCGAAGTCGCAAAAATAGTCAATCATGACCAAGGTTCTCCAAAACTTGGTCAAGGGCCAACAGGCCCCCAACACTCACCTTTGACTCATCCTGAGTCACTCTGCTCTGGGTAACTCTTCCTCAAACGCCTTGAGCTTAGCTTGAGCTGCTTCAACCTGCTACTTCCCCAAGGCCTCCTGCTCGGAGAACTCCTGAAAAATTGCCTCGGTCACAGGTCCTTCTAAGAATTGTTTAACTACAATGACTACTTGTTCTAGTTCTTCTCCTCGTCCTTAAATCTCCTCAAAAAGTAGGCAAGATGCATCCTAGACTAGATGGAGATTTTGAGTCACTTCCATGACTTTTCCCTGTATGGCATGGACCTGTTGTTGAGCCGTGCGCTATTCTTGGGATATTTTCATTCGCTCGACCACTGACAAGGGATTCAACTGTGCTTGTACTGATGTTGCTTTCTTCTTTTCTTCCTGGAGCTGCGACTCCAGTTTTTTTAGTTCAGGGTCCTCGGTAAAGTGCTCATAATTCTACGCACTTCGACTGCTAAGATTTTTACATTCCAAGGCTAATGCCTTGATTCTATGGACTGCGCTTCAGGCGGTTTCTTCTCGCTGGTCTCGTACTTTCTGCAAAGTGCTTGGTATTTCTTGTAACTCCAATTATACTACTCTTTGTTGAAGTTGTTGGATGGATTTAGCAAGCTTCGCTACTTGACTCTCCACTGGGTCTTCTTCTATCTGTTCTAATCCTGTCACAGAGCGAAGTTATCTGTTGACTTCTTCTTTAACTTCCACCTACTCTGTGAGCAGTTGTTATTTTTATTTTCGGATCTATACTTTATCCTCTTCAAACTTGATTTGGAGGTCGTCCTTCTCTTGTTTTGCAACTCGGCATTGCTCTATGAATTCCTCTTGTGCTTGCTTCAGGGCCACTGTGGCCTATTCTTTTTCTTCCTGAACGTGACGAAGGCGAGCGTCTATTGCATCAACTATTTTGAAAAGTTGGGCAAGCTCATATCCCAAATCTGTTTCTTCTGATGGTGGGGGTGCAATGGACACTATGAGGCTAGAGTGAAGGGCTTGTTGTACCCCTCTCAGCTTTGCTTCAATTATTTCATACATGGTTTCTTATTTTGCTTCATTTCTGTGCAAAACATCTTCTAAGGCGTCTGATACAACTGCGATAATGAAGTCGAAGTCATCGAACCTAAGTATAGTCTGCAGCTTTGGATTACTAGCTTTGGACTTCTTCCATGATGTACGTTTCGTTGGGGATTACTTTCTTTTCTTGGATTTCTCTGCCTATTCAAGGGGGTTCCTAGGCTGTGTTACTTCGCCCTACTTCTGCTTGTCTTCATCCCCTTATTTATTTTCTTTGTCCACTTCATCGTCTCCTCCTCTGCTAGGTGAATCTGATGCAGTCTCCTCTGATGTGTTATGTATTTCCTATGCATCTTCCTTCTTTTTCTTCCTGCTACTGCTAGGTGCATCATACTCTTCGCGAGTAACCACCGGACTTCCAATGAGGTTGGGGTCAGATAGTTCTGTGTGGTGAACTAGTACTAGGAGTTCTTCAGGCCATAACTTGGTGATTTCCTCCATGTCCTCCTCGGTGAGCTTGTAATAGGACTGAACCTCTTCTTTATGTTCATCTCTGTGTGCAATAATATATATATAATTCCTATCTGCGCAGAACTTCGCAACTAGTCTGAACCTGTCCAGGGTGTTCAACGTCATACGAGGGAAAGACTCAATAGCCCTCGTTAACTGCACATGGTAGGTATGGAACACCACATTCGGCTGCCATTGTTTCCCCATATCGCTCGAATACCAGAGCATGGTGAACTTCACAGCTAGTGGCTCGAACGTCTCAATGCCAGGGAAGGTCGCTCCTTCCGACATCTCCCAAGCAATAAATGCGATGAGGATCAACAACCAACTAAAGTGGAACTCATAGCCTTGATCCTGATCTTCGTGGATGTCTTGTTCTAGTTGGGTGATGAGGTAACTCACCCAGCTCATTTGTAATCCTTCCACGCATTTTCCTGCAAGGTCAACAATGAACCCCATGACCTGCATGGGTTGTTCTTTCTTACTAGCTTCCCAGTGATCAACTGGAAGGCTAGGTGCACTGCTCCATTCTGGATGGAGGATACCTTGTAGCCTCGCTTCCCCTTGTCGACATCGCCATAGGTGTGTTTAATATTCTACACCAGAGCGCGATCTGTAGCCTTCCCTCGATAAAAGTGTTGTGGGTCTGGTCCCTGGATGCTCAATCCGGTGATCCTATGGATCAACGTCGGATCGATGGTGATACGCCTGTCCAACCATAGATAACCACCATGGAAGCATGATAGCAGGAGCTTAACACACGCATTAAAATCCTGATGTCTTTTGAAGTGTGGTATCTTCATCACGTTCAAGATAATGGACCTCACGATGTCCATAGTCCATGACTAGGGGATGATCTTCGACTTCCTCCCCTTGGTCTTGGTCAAATATTTGTGAGGTTCTAGCATGCCATATCTCTTGCAGTCTCCTAGGTTATAGTCATTGATCTTCAAGGTTGGAATCCTCTCCAACTGCAATCTGATTTCTTATATTCCCTTCGGGAGGTATGCAGTGATGACAGTGTAGTCGAAGTCCCTCGGGACACTGTCACGACTCACCACACCAGCCAAGGGTGGGATGTAGTCAGGTAGGACGGATGGGATTAGCTTCTCAATCGCCAATTCATCATGATGCTTGGTTCTTTTCTTGGTTGCAACTTGGGATGGTCCAGATCTGCGAGTAGTCAACGGGGAGGCTTGCACTCCTCTCGTCGATGAGGATTGGATGCCTGCGAACATCACCTTCTCTACCATGAGGTCTATTAGAATATCTTCGACGGATTTTTCTGTTGCACTAATTGTGTCCAACATGCACACTCGAGATCTGATATCTTAGGTCGGTGAATAATACTCAATGTAACAGAATGGATGGCGAGGCCTTAATGATCACTGCACGAAATCGACTAGTTCTCTATGGGCTCGGATGATCACAATTCACAAAAGTGTTCTTGGTGCAACGCTCGATGAGATAAATAGATATTATCGTAACAAACTCTTCCAACAAGAAGGAACGCCTCAATCAATGCAGTTCCATCTGTTATGGCACGGTCCCAACGGTCCAAGGGTAAACATTTCGGCAATAACTGTGTTTCTAGCCATCCTGGAGTGTCATTCTAATGGTCGGGACACCTCCAACACTCATATTTCTTCGCCATGGAAAAGTGCCAATCTTTGTTGTACTGATATTCCAACGGAGTGCAGGTTCTGGAAACCTTCCTTCTGCGAAGTCTTCCCTAGAAATTCTTGCAATTTTTCTAACTTTTCTCTCTTCTTACTAAGCTTTCTATCCTTCTTTCCTGTGATCTGAATCACTGTTTTCCTCTTTTCATTATCATTCTTATCTCCTCTTGGCATGATAACTTCTCACTGTGGAGGGTCTTTCATAGGGTTCAAGGGTAATACTTCTTCTCTTTCTGGGGTAGGCGCTCTACTCTCTTGTATAGACAGGTGTCTCCAATCTTCCTGTGTCCTTTCAACTTCAACATCCATATCTTTGGTCCTTGGTAGCTTTGACTAGTTCTCTTGTTCTTCCAATAAGTGCACTATTCTCCTAGCCATGAAATCTCTTAGTTCTTTCATTTTATGGTCTAGATCCTCCTCTTCTTGTTTCCTTCGTATCTGATCTTTCTCAATCCAGGTTTTTCCTAGCAAGATAGCAAATGGGGCGTTGTTCTCAACAAATTTAACGATATTAAATTCTTCTTCTGTCGAAGTTCCATGAGCACTCATAGATGTCTGGGTAAGTCTTCCACATAGGGTTGTCACATTTCCTCTAAATAATCCTATTCCACCTAATGAAGGAACCATAGCAGGCTTTCCCAAAATTTCCCAAGTTCTTTCTGTCATGATATTCACCTTTATTTCCTCATCCAGGACACAGTCTATGTCAAAGTCTCCTATTCTTGTTTCTATGTACTCTTTCTCTTTTAATACCTCTGATAAGCTGATATCTCTATGATCGTTCAGGGTTTCTTTCATCTGCAGTAATACAGTCGTTGATTATTTTTGGTTCTTAGTCTCTCGATATTCCTCAGGGTTTTCTTGTCTCTTATTCATCTTTTCAACTTTTTCAATCATTCTAGGGAAATCCAAAACTTCATGGTCCATGGATTTACAACAAAGACAAGTAGGACCTCTACCAGGGAATTCCTTAGCAAGATGTCCCGATCTTCTGCAAGTATAGCAAAGATTTAATCCTCTCATTCTTTTAAACGATCCCCAACCTTTCTTGTACTGTGCATTGGGATCATAGTAACTAACCTGCAAAAAAATGTTTCTAGGATCCTGCATCAATTTGTTAGTCCAAACATTCTTTCTATGCATATGAATAATATATCTTTCACTAGTTCTATCAGATCTACTCATATCAAATCTTCTTTCTTCTAGTTGTACCCTAGTTTTCAGACTAGGACAAAATTTATCAAACATACCTAGATTCATTCTTTCGAAACAAAAATTTTCCCTTATCTTACCTTTCTCATAGCACAAAGCTTCAATATCTTACTTCTTTTCTTCAGATCGGACTTCTCTTCTTAGCACAGATCTTCATAAGTCAAGTAGAATACTGCACACTAAAGTAGCATATCTACGCACAAAGATTTATTTTCTTCAGTTCCCAGCAATCACAGTTTCAGGTCTCGGCAACGAAACCATTTGTTGGCACAGGGGCAGACCCAGGGTTCAACGCTTCAACAACGCATAAAAAAAACGCAAACTATCGGCCCTTTCAGAAACACTTGTGAAGAAGATGAATTCTCACCTGAGGTAGAGGAAGGGGTGGTTGCAGGACTCAAGTGTCTTCAACCTAGTTGGGACATAGATCTGTGATTACACCACTCTAACAAAGCACTTAGAAGTTAGCATTCATCGGTAATTAACCCTTATTCACATCACAGATCCAAACCCTAATTATAAAACAACGCAGTATTCAACCAGATTTAACACATCTAAGCACTTAGCACATGGAAAGAGATCAGATCTAGCATTCATTCACATCACTAAGCACTTAATCTATCATACCAGATTCATATAAACATTCATTACTGCACTAAGCTTAAATCATATGAACAATATAATAACCATAATGCACAAAGAAACAATAACACAAGATATACATGGTTCACCCCAGCATGGAGCTATGTCCACCAACTCTTCTCTTCTTTATTATCTTCGGTCAATCTTCTACAAGAACAGAGCCCAAAAACCCCACTCCACATAGGACAGGAGATCTGCACGCACCTCTCCAGATCCCCCTTCCCCGAGTTAGGTCACAGCACAAAGCCTTCTTACATATTCTGCACACAAGCTTCTTACAATCACTTGCACTTATCTCCACAAGTCTTAACACATAGTATGCACAAATCCTCTAGCTCCGCACTAAGTTGATTCTACTAGGTCTCTTCACTTAGCACATTGGCCTCTCTTACATCACCTAGCTATCTATTTATACATTACAAAATGGGCCTAAACATGGGTAAACCCATGGGCCGACATCCCATACTCGTTACATAAACCCTAAACCCAAAATTTCCCTAAAAAGGGGCCAAGATCCCATGATCTCCACTTCGCCTGGCGCTCCATTTTCGACCAGCCTGTCAAAGTCCCAAAAATGGTCAATCATGACCAAGGTTCTCCAAAACTTGGTCAAGGGCCAACAAAGGGTTAATCTGCGATGTACATGAGAATCATAACCTAATGTGTCTTGTTGGATAAGTGCTCTGTTAGATGTTGTAATCATAGATCTGTGTCCCATCTTGCTTGTAGACACCTGAGTCCTACAACCCCCCCTTCCTCTACCTTGGGTGAGACTTCATCTGCTTTGCAGGTGTTGTCGAAAGGGCTGGTAGTTAGGGTTTTTTTGGTGCACTGTTGAAGCATTGAAGCCTGGGTCTTCCCGTGTGTGCCAACAAATGGTTCTGTTGTTGGGACCTAAATCTGTGATTGTTGGGAACTAATGAAAAGAGAAATCTATGTGCGTAGATCTGTTGTTTTAGTGCGCAGTATTCTACTTGACTTGTGAAGCTCAGTGCTAAGAAAGGAACCGGATTTGAAGAAAAGAGGTAAGATCTTAAAACTTGTTGCTCTGGTAAAGGTAAGATAAGTGGAAATTTTTTCTTCAAAAGTATGAATCTAGGTATGTTTAATAGATGTTGTCCTAGTCTGGAAACTAGAGCATAGTCAAAAGAAAGGGTTGATCAGAATAAATTTGATAGAAATAGAGAAAAATATGTTATTCCTATGCATAAAAAGAATTTTTGGTCTAATAAGTGGATGCAGGACCCTAGAAAGAATTTTTGCAGATTGCAAGTCCAGCAATGTGATCCTAGTGTGCAGTATAGGAGAGGTTGGGACTCGCTTAAAAGAAAGAGAGGATTGACACTGTGTTATAATTGTAGAAGGCCGGGACATCTTGCTAAGGAATACCCTGGTATAGGTACTATTTGTCTTTATTGTAAAGCTATTGGTCATGAGGTTGAATATTGTCCAAGAATGATTTCTAAAGTTGAAAATATGAACAAGAGACAAGAAAACTATAAAGAAGGTCAAGAGACTAAGGATATGTTAAAGAGTCATACAGAGAAATCGCATACTATGTTAATAAAATTAAAACAAGAAATGGATTATCACGGAGACATCAGTTTACCAGAGATCCTGAAAGAAAAACAATGCATAGTTACAAGAATAGAAGACTTCTACAGATACTGTGTATTGGATGAAGAAACACATGTGAATATTATGCCATAAAGCACTTGGGAAATTTTGGGAAATCTTGCTATGATACCTTCATTGGGAAGGATAGGATTATTTAAAAGAAATATGATAACCCTATGTGGAAGAGTTACTAATATACCTATGATTGTTCATGAAACATCGACCGAAGAAGAATTTGAAGTCATTAAGTTTATTGAGAATAGTGCCCCTTTTCCACTTTTGTTAGGAAAGACTTTGATTGTAAAGGATCAAATGAGGAGGAAAGCAGAGGAGGAAGCTATAGAAAAGGAAAATAAATAACTAAGGGATCTCATAGCTAAAAGAATAGGTCGACTGATAGAAGAACGAGAAGTTGAGTCGAAGAAGTAGAAGGAAAGAGAATCATCTATCAAAATTGAAAGGGCACAAGAAGGTTTGAAGGACCTATCCATGCAAGACGAAAGTATGTCCACCCAGGACCTAGTAAGCAAAGAGGTATTACCTTTGAACCCTTTGAAAGAACATCGACAGTACGAAGTTACCATGCTAAGAAAAGATAAGAATAAGAATGGAAAGAGGAAGCCAGAGACTCGGATCACAGGAAAGAAGGAAAGGAAGCTTAGTAAGAAGAAATCAAAGTTAGAAAAAATACAACAAGTTTCAGAAAAGACTTCGCAGGAGACAGATCTGCAGAACTTGAACCTCACCAGAATAACAGAACTATGCAGAATGGGACTTCACCACGGCAAAGCGATATGACCGTTGGAGGTGACCCGACCATTAGAATAATGCTCCAGAATGGCTAGAAACACAGTTATTACCAGAAATACCAATGTTGGACCATTGAGACCATGCCCTAATGGATGGATTCATATTGCTTGAGGCATTCCTGCCCGTTGGAGGAATCTGTTATGATGTTGCTTATTTAACCCGCAGGACACTGTGCCGAGACCACTTTTTGTAAACCATGATATCTAAGCTAGCAGAGCATCAATTGTATACTGCATTGTGTTTTCTAGAACTCACCATATGTTTGATTACCTTGCTTTTCCACTCTCCTACCCGATTTATTTGATTACAAGTGTGAATGTCGACCAATCATAACGTGTTAGAAAAGTCAGTGGAGGAGATTCTTGTAGATCTCATGGCTAAGAGAGTCATGTCTATAGGATTTCAAGTGTCCTCGACTGGGGGACTTCAAGCATCCCCTTCGATTGTGCGTCGTTCTAGATGAACCTTTACAGAGAAGCAAAGAAAACACCACGATGATCTGGCTAACACGAAGCAGATCCCGTCGATCTTGTCGGAGTAAATACCGCCTTTTGATGGCACGGTGAACTGCGACAACATCCCATGGGATTTCGAGTACATGTTGATCACTACGTACATCCCAAAGGGTATACACATAATTAGACCCCAGTTAAGACATATCCCAGCACTGAAGAACAATGACTTCAACCTCGGAGATAGGAAGAACTATGCAATCCTCGCACCACATATGTATTTGATGAAGATGATTGGGAAGAAGTCGTGCATAGTTTCCCAGTCGTGGATAAAGGAGCTCGTGCAATAAACGATATTGAATGTACCTACTATTCCTTCTTCAGTAGAAATTGCAAAATTAGGGGATGATCCCACCCAATTACGAAAATTAGCAGATGCAATAGAGGCTCGACTTTGTCGAGTTCAATAAGAAAAGGAGCAGGCTATAGAAGCCGTGAAGCAATAAAAGGAGGATGTCTTAGAGAAACTACGAATTGCATAGAAGGATAGAGATGAAATTAGGGTGATGTTCAAGGAGGACAAAGAGAGGATGCAAAAAGAAAAAGACCAGCTTCTCACAGAGCAGACTGCGGTTAAAGAAGCAGTGACTAAATCACTTTGTTCTGTGTCGGGCTTGGAAAATGAGGAAGAAAATTTAGCCTATATACAAGTGGGGAAGATCGTTGAAGCCATTCAATAACTTCAAGCAAGAGTAATGGAGCTAGAAATCCAAGCAGTGTCGAGCACTCCACAAGAAGTGCGCGATCAGAGGGAAGAAATCACCAAAAGCGCAGTAGAAAGAATCAAGGCACTCGCCTCAGAGTATAAGAAATTGAGTGATAGGATTGTGCATACCTATGAGTGCCTTGTAGAAGATCCAAAGCTGAAGAAATTGGAATCACAAATCTAGGAGGCGAAGCAACATGCATCCACCGTGAAAGCGCAGATGAAGTTGCTTACTGTAGTTGAGAAAATGAAGCGATCACAGGAACAACACGCAATCTAGCAGCAGGTTACTTCCATGAAAAGAAAATTCATGGAGGTGACATAGAGACTCCAGTCAATGTAGGACGAAGCCTGCATGATTTTTTAAGAAATTGAAGGCCAAGGCTCGCAGCTAGACCAAGTAGTTGCGATGGTGGAACAACGCCTAGAAGGGCCTATTACAGAGCAAGTAATTCATGAGTTCATCGAGTAGGAGGCTCTAAAGAAGAAGCAAGTTGAGGAATCTTGAGGCCTTCGAAACAACACTGCCTAGATTTGAGTGACTCGGCATGAGTCATAGGTGAGTGTTGGGGGCCTTATGGCCCTTGACCAAGTTTTGAGGAAACATTGGTCATGTTTGACCACTTTTTGGACTTCGATAGGCTGGTCGAAGATGGGTCACCCAAGCGATGTGAATGAATTTTATATCTGAGCGAATGATATGTACTAAGTGATGGAAATTACTCGATCTGTATTGTTACTGCGTTGATCTGTAATAAGGGTTAATCTGCAATGTGCATGAAAATCATAACCTAATGCATCTTGTTGGCTAAGTGCTATGTTAGGTGTTGTAATCAAATATTTGAGTCCCAGCTTGGTTGTAGACACCTAAGTCCTACAACCCCCCCTTCCTCTACCTCGGGTGAGACTTCATCTGCTTCGTAGGTGTTGCCGAAAGGGTCAATAGTTAGGGTTTTTTTGGTGTGTTTTTGAAGCATTGAACCCTGGGTCTGCCTGTTTGTGCCAACAAAATCAAACATAGGAAAGTCATCATCCTAATTGATAGTGGAAGCACCCATAATTTTATTCATTGCCAAATTGCTTAAGAAATCAATTTCTATATTCGTGCAGTCAACAATTTTCAAGTCATGATTGCAAATGGCAGTTCCATGAAATGTGGGGGGATTTGTGAGAATGTGCACCTACAAATTGGTCAGTACTACCTAAAATATCATATGTTTGCTACATACATGGATGATCGTGACATTTTGCTCAGTGATGAATGGTTACACACTCTCAACCCCATTACCATGGATTTTAAGGACCTCGCCTTGCAATTCCAGTAGGAGGGACCACAATATAAGTTCCAAGGCATCACATCAATCTCACATGAGATCATCAGCTCCCACCAAATGGAAAATCTACTCAAAAAAGGTCATTTTGGCATTATTTCTCAACTCTATTCTATTCAATTCATTGAGACACTCTCTATGCATCCTGACCTCCAATATATACTCTCTCGACAAAAAGATATTTTTAAAACCCCCCATGGACTTTCCCCTTCTTGTGACATCCATGATCATTCCATTCCTCTAATCCCATGCAATCTTCCTCCCAATGTTCACCCTTACCATCATCCTTTTTCCTAGAAAAATGAAATTGAGAAAATTGTTCATGAATTTCTAGAAGCGGGTGTTATCCGTTCAAGTACCATCCCCTGTTCTTCTCCAATAGTCATGGTACTCAAGAGATAAGGCACTTGTCACATGTTTCATGATTTTAGTGTCCTCGACAAAAACACAATCAAGGAAAATTTTCACAATCTTTTCATTGATGGCCTTTTGGATGAATTGAGTGATGCTCAGTACTTTACAAAACTTGATCTTTATTCTTCCTACCACTAGATATATATGAAGGAAGAAGACATTCCCAAGAATTCATTTAGAACTCATGAGGGTCACTATGAATTCTTGGTCATGCCCTTTGGCCTCTATAATGCTCCCTCAAATTTTCAAAGTCTCATGAAACATGTCTTTTGTCCCTTTGTCCATCATTTTGTCTTATTTTTCTTTCATTATATTATCATCTACAATCAAACTTGGCAATCACATCTTGCCCATGTGGATCAAGTTCTCCATCTACTATCTAAGTACCAATTTTTTCTCAAATAGTATAAATGTGATTTTGGAGCCTCTGAAGTTGAGTACCTAGGTCATATTGTCAGCAAGAATGGTGTACAAGTGGATCCTAAGAATATTGAAGCTATGAAGGATTTGCTTCACCCTAAAACTCTTAACAATTTCCGTGACTTCTTAGGTTTAAGGTGCTATTATCGCAAGTTTGTTCAAAATTATGGAAAAATTGCATATCCTCTCACTGTTATCCTTAAAAAGAATGAATTCATTTGGACGCCTGAAGTTTATCACTCATTCCACTCCTTGAAAGAGGTTATGTGAACAAATCATGTTCTCGCACAAACAGACTTCACCAAGACTTTTGTCCTGGAATGCGATGTGTCATGGAAAGGAATTGGAGAAGTCCTCATGCAAGATGGATGACCTTTGGCTTTCACTAGCAAACAACTTTTGGAGAAACATTTGGGACAATCAATCTATGAAAAGGAAATGTTGGATATTCTGCATGTAATGGATCTCTGGAATCCTTATCTAATGGGGAAACACTTCCAAATTAAAATGGATCATCATAGCTTCAAGTATTTTCTGGAACAAATAATCCCCTCCCCAGAGCAACAAAAATGGGTGACCAAACTATTTGGGTATGATTATGAGATCGTTTACAAGAAGGGAAAAGAAAATGTGGTTGTTGATGCTCTTTAAAGGAAATATAAAGACGAAGGGTCCCTCTTTTCCCTCTCTTTCATTATAGTTGATTGAATTCAAGCAGTTCACCCTGAATGGTTGGAAGATCCCAAACTTTCTCACTCGATCCAACAACTACAATAGGATCCTCAATCTTCTCGAGGGTACTCTTGGCCCAATGAAAAGATTCACTATAAAGGTATCATGTATTTAAGCAAGCAGACGAACCTTAAATCCATTGTGCTCTTTGAGCTTCACTTTTCTCCCATGGTTGGGCATTCAGGTTTTACCAAAACCTATGAATGGGTCAAACGTTCTTTTTTTTCTGGGAAGGCATGAAACATGACATTGATACCTTTGTGGCTGAATGTGATACTTGTCAATGCAATAAGGGAGAAACCATCAAATCTTTAGGAACACTCCAACCACTCCCGATTCCACCTACTATTTGGTCATATATTTCTATGGACTTCATTGTGGGCCTACCTAATCAAACAATAAATCTTTCATCATGGTTGTAGTGGATCGTCTTTACAAGTGTTAGCGCTAGAAGTTGTTCCTAGACCGCATTAAGAACAAGCATAACACATCTTATTTCATAGGTTAAACGAAAATAATTTTAAAGAGGTGGGAGGATCACACTCTTGATATTAAAATAGAATTAATGGATAAACTGTCAAGATCTCTTCTCTATGTGGAGCAGACGAGGTAAACAGAACCTTTGTTGAGTCAAGTGAGAATGGGGTATATGTGGAAGAAGAATAAATGAAACAAAACTGATAATCATAAAAGAGCAATATGTTCTTTGATATAATTAACCAGTAGAAGAATAAATCTCAAACCCATAAATCCTTCCTGAACCAGATTTAAAGGATATTAAACACACATGTGGTGAAGTTGAACTATAAAAATAGGTAAATCCTCTCAACACATGCATATAACCATATAATCATATAATAATAATCATGTGTTCAATATGAATAATTAGAAATGATAAACAAAAGAGAATGATACACACTAAATAATGACTTCATTAACCACTAAAATATTTACACATATAAGGTCAATCCAAACAGTTGTATAAGATAAAGTCTTTTAGGAAAACAAGGATCCAACCCTTTCTTCTTCTAAATTATTCAATATATAGCGTTTCAAATAGGTTACATGTACTTAGGGTCAATCCTGAGAATCAGGGACACCTCAAAACAAATCTCTACAAAAACTCAGGATGAATTTCAATTTCTAACTGTTGATATATCAAATCATAACAATTTACAAAAAGCTCCTAAACCCAAGGCAACGACCTTGCATAAAATTTCTTTGATTTGACTTGTTTTTCATTCTAATGATGAAACTGTTGTTTTATCCATATATTTCCCAGATATTTCCAATCTTCAATGCTCCACTTGAAACCAGCCTTTGAAATCTCAACACAAGTGGCTGATCTGGATCAATCTTTGTATCCCAATATAGTTTTTTAGCTCCAGAAAACATTTTATAACTTCATAAAATGATGAATTACATGCTTGCATAATTTATATCCTTCCCCTGTCACAAAATATGAAATTGGGTGCAAACAACAACAAAATTGGCTACTACAAGTGTTCCGGTAGTGCCTTTATTTTCCTGTGTATATGATTGCAGGAATTTCTTGTAACGACCTTCCAAAAACTAGTTTTGCGTGTTTTAAACTCTTTTCTCTGTCTGGGTTATAGATGGACATAGGAAAAAAGGAGCATGATACCTTAGACACAGGGAAATGTTTTTTTATCCTCCATTACTTTAAATCTCAAAAATTGGATTTATCCTTGAAGTGATATTTTTAAATTGATAGTTGTCTATGCAGGATTGAGGAAGATGCTTCTGCCAACAATTCTGAGTTATTATTTCTAGTCTACTTGGATCGATATCTAGTTTTCATACGTCTAGGCTCATTCCCTTCAGATCCAATCTTGGTATTTGGGATTTTCATATCTTTTTACCCCGTTTCCTGGTAAGAACACTGTTTTTCCCAATGATTGTATTTTTATTTACGATCAAACTACCCTTTTTGGATTTATCCTTTTGAAGCTTAGTAACAAGAGTTTTCTTGATTGTAGATGTCTTTCCTATAGGTTTGATAGGCTCTTCATCAATGGTGAAAACATTCTCTACAATGGCAGGTTTATTCACTATCTTAGAATTTAAAACCTGAATTTATTTTGAGGCCTTGTGCTTCGTTTCCTTACTAAAATTCTATACCTAGAGGTATTATCTTCAGAGGAACTCAATGCATGAGGATTGACCTATGGGATAGGCTCTTTAATATGTACAGGATATTCACACTCTTTTTTTGTTTTTACAGGTTGTTGGTCCTCCACCGAAACCCTAAGTTTTGCTAACCTCTTAGCCCTTTTTGAATAAGTTTTTTGTGCAAAAGGGAAAGGGTGCTTACCTCCACCTAATATGTGAGAAGACCCAACATCTGTTTGCTGATTGGATGATCTAGATTTTACAGGCTTGTCTAGATTCTCGAAGCACGATGTTCATTTACCCTTATTTGCAGGAGTGGATTGAAAGGCATTAAATGGAGTTTCTTGATCAGGATTAACAATATTTCCGTTTGATTGAGAAACAAGAGTATGATTTTCCTTCTCAAACCCTGACTGGATCAAGAACTGATCACAAGTCTTCTGCAACTTCCCTAATTCATCCTTAACAAGAACTTTAATCAACCCCTAATGAAAAATTATGTGAGGAGGGGTCTTGGGGTTTGCTTGATCTCTCATAACCATATTGTTTAGATCCCGTCAGAAATAATAAGGTAAATTCATCCTCTTAATCCCTACTAGATGAAGCAGAAATCGCAGGTGGAATAGGAATAGAATAGAATAACACCCCTCGCATGTGATGAACCTCTTAAGCATGAGCAAGGTTTCCATCCACTCATCAATAATCCAATCCCTGGGGATGGCCTTGCCCCAATTAGGGTCTCTGTATTCATGCTTCAAAAACTTATTAACGTCTCCACCTGTAATCAACTTATTTTTAAACCACCTTTCGCCATCAGTGGGGAGGTTGCACACAACAACTATGGATTCTTTAGTAACCTGCATAACCAGGTTGGTGATTCTAGCCCATTGTCCATTGAAACTCTCAGCAAATTCCCTGGTTGTAGCATAATGGTGACCATCCAGCTTGGTACAAAAAAGATACCACCCTGCCCAGTCGAAAATGATTTGGGTATCTTTGTAAGCCTCCATGTCTTCATGCCCTTCAGGTTCTTTCCGATTCACATGTCCTCCTTTACCCATCTACACAGTCATAACCCGAAAGTTAGATTATTGGCTACAAAGAAGAGATATGTCTACTGTGTAACGAGAATCAAGGATATTTTCTAGCTCTGCAGGGGCCAATTCAAATAAATTCAATGTTGTAGTTAATGAAAAAGGCGCTAGTTTTGAAAACACATTGAATAAGACAACTGATCTATGTAACCTTCTGGACAACTGACAGGTATAACTGATGATACACCCCATTTCACATGCTATGGCCAATAATGAGTACTTTGTTAACTGGTTTTTCTTACTCATGAGCTTGTAGTACAATCCACATCTTCCACGACTCACCAAAGTGCTTAAAATGATCATGACCAGGGACATGTGGAAGTTCATGTAGCACTCAACTGGATTTGTCTTTTTAACTCTTGAGTGAATTAGACTTTGAATCTGCAACTCATGAAGTTAGATAATCATGATGCATAAGTATTTAAATGACTAATGGCTCAAATGAAAAGACTTGAAACCATATGATGTCATCAAGTAATCATTTAAACATGTGTCTAATACCCTATGCCCCCCTCTCACAACATTAATACCATCCCATTCATTCACTCTTTCGTTCTTTTAAAACCCCTTAAGGTGAGATATTAAACCTTTACCAAAATGCTAAAGATTTTTATAACTTATACAAAATTTTAAATACCAAGTAGGAATGATTGAGGAATAAAACATAGTAGAACATAATAGGTGTTAACACCAAGTATGCTTATTTCTTTTCTCTTCAACACTCATTCACAACATCCATAGTGGCTCAAAATTTTATGGATAATATATTCAAACTCCATGGCATGCCTCATTCTATTGTTTTCGACCGTGATCCAACTCTCACCAACAATTTTTGGAAAGAACTGTTCAGTCTCCAAGGAACCCAATTTCATCTCAACACCACCTATCTTCCATAGACTGATGGACAAACTGAAGTTGTCAACAAGTGTTTGTAAACATATTTGAGGTGTTTTGCATCTAACCAACAAACTCAGTGGGCTCAATGGTTACCCTTATCTGAATGGTGGTACAACACCTCTTACCATACTACCACTCGTATGACTCCCTTTGAAGCAGTCTACAGGAAAAATCCATTGTTGGTTATCTCATACATGTCAAGTGTCTCCAAGGTTCAAGAGGTTGAAAACACTCTTACATTCTGCACGACCATTCTCCATACCCTCAAAGAAAATTTGGTCATGGATTTTAATCGCATGAAGAAACAAGCAAATTAGAGTTGTTTAGAATATCAATTTGTTGAATGGGACCAGGTGTTTCTTCGTCTGCAACCTTATAAGAAAACTTCACTCAAAGTTGAACATTGTCAGAATCTCACCCCTAATTTCTATGGTCCTTATTCATTTCCCAATCGAGTGGGGATCGTGGCCTACCAATTATCTCTTCCCATTCATTCTAAGCTCCATCTTGTTTTCCATGTTTCATGTTTAAAGAAAGTGATTGGAATTATGTGTCAAAACCAAACCAATATCCCTAAGTTGGATGAAGAAGGATCCATTTGGTTGTATCCACAAGTAGTCTTGGACCAGAATCAACATTGTCTTCGTCAACAAACCATCAAGTATGTTTTAGTTCAGTGGAAGGATACACCACCAGAAGATATCACTTGGGAGCAAGCTACCATTCTGCAACAATTTCCCCATCTCAAGCCTTGAGGACAAGGTTGTTTTTCAAGGGGGATGGCATGTTAGGGATCTAACCTTCCTAACCCCTCACATAGATATAACAATATGTTTTCAATGTAATAAAGGGTGACATTAGTAAATAAGGCCTATATAATAATGTGAACAAGTCTAATGTAAGAAGACTTAATAGAAGCTTATGCTTCTAGAAAGATTTTCCTTTAGAATGTTCTTTAGAAGACATGATTAGTATAAATAGAAGTAGAAGGTGTGGGAAAGTTTTGTCTTGAGAATTATTGTAATAGAGCACTGCTTTGTTGAAGGTTGCCCCCTCAAAAAGGCAAGTGAACTTGGATTTTTATCAATAAAGGTATCATTGTTGGTGTTGTTATTCTCTATATTTTTTTGTTCCACTGCAATATTTATGTTTATGTTTATTATAATACATCTGGTACCTTCAAAATCAAGTGGAAATTCAAAAAGACAAGGTTTCCAAGCTTCTCTTGGAAGCTTATATTAAGTGACACTCAAAATGTTGGATATGCCAATATTGTGATAGGATTATCTAGACATGAGCTTTGTGATGGATTTTATGTTGTGGAAGGGTATACCATATAAAGGAATACATGAGAGACAACAAGAATAGAGATTATTTTAGTCTTTAGATTCCAAAGGCAAGTAATGGATGTTAATCATGAATCTTTTTCATGATTCACATCCATCCTCATACAATATGAAAGGTATAATTCTCATTGACATCCAAGAGTTGGAAATGAAATTGATGAACTGTTGAAAATCAAACCTTCTTTTAAAATTTTGTNATTCACATCCATCCTCATACAATATGAAAGGTATAATTCTCATTGACATCCAAGAGTTGGAAATGAAATTGATGAACTGTTGAAAATCAAACCTTCTTTTAAAATTTTGTAATATTTATTATTGTTATGAACCTGGCAAACATCTGATTGGGTGGAGGAAAACACCCAACATTCCTAGTCACTGCACGACACCACAATCATTCGCTTTGCAGAAGGACCACTCCAAGTTACTTGACTTGGACTATGCCTACCTTCATTGTTTTGTTTCTTACTTATGTTATGTTTGTTTTTTCTTATACTTAGCTTCAATAGTAGAAAGAAACCATTAATATACAGTAAAAAAACGAAATAAGCGAGTGGGTAGCCAAACCGGCCTAACAACCAAATCATTATACAAAACAACAGTGTGTTGAGCTCAACTTGTGACACACAAAGAAAGTTTACACAAGGGAGCTTTCACTCAGATTACATAGAGAAACTTGACACAAAAACAACAAGACTCTTCATCAAGTAAACATGTGCACCCTTCCTTCATTGCCTTAGTCTGAATGAAACTCCTTCATGCTTCGTCTCTTTAAAAGTGTGTTGCTATGTCTTAGAAATGGTGCAATCTGTCACATTCTTCCTTCATCAAAAAATTTCATTCGTTTTCTAGCTCCTTTCTTCAAGAAGATCTCGCCCTACCTTCCTCTTGGATGCAACCTCCTCAAGGAATTTCAAGTTACCCTNGGGGGGGGGGGGGCTTGCCCCCTTTACTTAGTCGCTACCTCATACCTCTCCAATTTTTTATTATGAAAGAAGATGTCACTTTCTGTTTGCCTCCCAAATGGCTCTCTCCTTTGGTTTTTATACGCACACCCAACTCCCAACCAACGCGCCCCTTCCAACCATTGCACCCCTTTACCATGGATCTGACACATCCCTGATTCATTTTGTAGACATTTAGTTCTGGGCCAACTCTTGCCAATGGGCATGCATCCCTTGGGTGATTAGGTCGACTCCACCCAAGCATGCTCTCATCCCTTAACCGACTTCTCACCTATGTTTCTTAGGCACACAAGACAATCTTGTTTGTTCGTCGTCCAATCCTTCGTATTGATGTCCAATCCATCTTTTCCCTTTGTTTGGTCATCTCCCCTTGGAGAGACGAGTGCCCAAAGAATCCAAGCTACCGAACTCATGTTTCCTTCGTTTGTTTGGTCGATTGGGCACCTTCCTTGCTGAAGCGTCTAACTGGCGCCAACCAACTATTCCATCTTTTAGTGGGGCATCCACCTTCATTTAACCATCTACTTCTTTGTTGGGGAACACATATCTTCTATGGGGCGCCCACCTAGCCCTCTTTTTCGATCAAGTCACCATATTAAGCTCCATTCACATGTCTTCTTAGTGAAGACGTCTGTGGCACGACGCACACCCAAATATCTCGTCTTCGCCATATAAGAGTTATTTTGGATTCTTGGGTTGAATCGAGCACTCCCTTCCCCAACTCACTCATATCAACATGCGGTGGAAGAGAACGCGTGCTCAATTCAAGTCCTTAGGCGTTATACTCACCCCCACTCAAAGTCATTGTCATCCTAACAATCCCAACATACTTCAACTGTTGCGATCACTAATGACGTTCATTCTTTGTTCTGGTACGATCACAACCTATGATGCAACCTCAACCAGAACCGAAAAATGTGCCTAAGTGTTGAACCTCCTTGATGAACAGCCATGCCCATACTCCAACTATCTCGTCATGTCTCTACACACTACATTCTTCCACTTCTTAAACAAGTTGGGTAGCTAATATAAATTCTATCCCAAACTGTGAAAGTGTACTTTCTCACGGTGCCCATTGTCATTTTTGTCCATTTTCCACCACGTGATCAACCCAAAAACACCAAGGAAAGATTGTAGTTTCCCCTTCACTACTATCTTCGTTCAACTTCGCTAACCACAACAACCAAGTGTTGCACAAAAAAATCAATGTGTTATTGAAGTTTGACCCCTTCGCCATGTCCCTGAGCACTAGATCATCCAACTGTTGGATAAGTTGGGTGGTCGATCCAACCATCTAATCACTTGCACAATGTCACACCTCCAAGTCTAATTGATCTCCTCCCATCCACAACTTGACTCTTCTATGCAAAAACTCACTAAGGAAAACTCCCTTGCCCTACCGTGCTACGATGTCACTCCAAAACAAAGTCTTCTTTCAAACATTATCAACTTCATTTATGTTGTGAAAGTCGTTGTCACTTCCTTCTATCATTTCATCCACCTCATCTTATTTCCAAGATATTTGAAACCTTAAGGAGATCACTACATGTTTACCACCCATGTGACCAAATGAGTTCACTCTCTTTACCCATCCCACACTTTGTAGGATGCATGGGATTGCTTTGTCTTTGCTGTAACCATGCCCTCCATGGCACCATGGTTCACTTTGAAAAGTCTACCCAAGTCAAGTATGAGCCTAGCTTCATCGATCAACCTCCCATTTTATTCATCACTTGTTCATGAAACGATCCAAGTGCACAAGTTTTGCACATCCAATAGTCACCTCCACACTACTTCATTTGTGCTTCATTTCATCCTTTCTATCTAATCCTTCAATATGTATAATCCCACAAACTTGATTTCACAAGTGTTCCAACGTTTTGTCCAAATGGTCCCAAGTGGAATGAGTCACCCAAAGATTTGCAAGCCAAAACATGTCCAATCAAATTTCTTTATGAATTCCAACAAATGATCCTAGGATCTTTGAGTCATTTCATGATCATCCACAAGCATCGTGAGACCACCCTGCTTATCCCACGTCCCATAACTATAGTTAGGAGTGCATCAACCAATCCACTGACTTTGTGTTCTGACCCATCTCAGTTTTCTGTCAACAGTTCCCTTGGTTGACTCCTTGCTTCCTCCATTCACCTCTTGGAACGAATCGTCTTACCTCTGTCAAGAAACTTAATCGCTTGGATATCCACTGTGGTGGTTGAGTCATTTCATGACCCAACCAATCTGTCTAAGGCACTCATACACCAAATTGCCTCATCCAAATCCTCCCAAATGAAACACATGTCTTGCTATCTTTTTCATCACAACGAGCCCTTCAACACACTTCACAAGAGATGTAGACAACAATCCAACTCGTCCCCATCTATGTCACCAATTTTGTCTAAGTCCCCTTCTAGAACTCTCCCAAGCATGTTTTTCCAAGTCATCATTTGTCTCTGCCCTCGCTAGGGTGCATTGAATCGTTCATAACTCCAACGAAAGTTGCAACACTTGGAACTCTCCCAAGTTTGCGGCTAAAACAGGTCACCCTTTCCTTCGGTCAAGTCTCCCAATATCCCCTCAAAGAAACCAACGAAATAGTCCAAATCCTTACAAAGAACTTGAATCAATCATACTTGTTCACATCATCTTCGACAACTTCATGGTTCAAGTATTCATAGTCATAATTATGCAACTTGTTTGAACCACTGAGTTTGATTTCGCAAATGAACCTCCTTGTTTTGGCCCAAGAGAAAGTTTGTTTTTCATCCAAGTTGAAAACTATGATGCGCCCAAGTCACCACACCCCAACCAAGTTCATTTTCCTTACCTCAGTTTTCCTTCATCACCGAGGTGCCAAGCTCCACGACACACTCCATCACATCCATCCGTTACTGCAACTGAAAGTATACAACAATAGGACCCAATGTCTTCTTGTAGCCAATCCCATCATGGACTTGTCTCAACAACGTGCATCCAGACTGTTCACATAAAGCTTTCAACTCAACCAACAGATACACAAAAATCCATCAAGTCACGTGCATTCAACTGAACCCATTTTCTTCGTATGTTATCTTTGTGCCCTGAAATGATTCCACACTGAGACATCATGCATAAATCCATCGATCATTAAGTCACTTGTTGTTAACCGATTTGCATGAATCTGCAACAAGTCACCTCATCTGAAATTTGTGATCATCATTTGCAACCCAACTGAATCAACTACTCTTCAGTAGTGCACAACACAAAGTTGGCACAGTAGAAAATCTGCTCAATTGTCTACCTTGAGATCCAAACTTCATTATGCTATCTCATGTCAGAACGGTGACCAAATCGTCCATCAAAGTATTCTCTAATGTGCGCTCTGATACCAACTATCACAGAACTGGTGAACATTCAATTGGGTAGCAGAAAACATCCAATGTTCCCAGTCACTATGCGACACGAGCAATCGTTCGCTTGGAGGCAAGGCCACTCCAAGTTACTTGACTCGGACTATGCCTATGTTCATTGTTTCATTTATTACTTATGTTATGTTTGTGTTTTATCATACTTAGCTTCAACACTAGAAAGAAACCATTAATACCCAGTAACAAAACGAAATATGCAAGTGGGTAGCCAAATGGGCCTAACACCCAAGTCTTTAAACAAAACAATGGTGTGTCGAGCTCAAATCGTTCCACAGAAGAAAGTTTACAAATGGGAAATTTCACTCATATTACATATTAAAACCTGTCACGAAAACACCAAGACTCTTCATAAAGTCAACATGTGTGCCCTTCCTTCGTTGCCTCAGTCTGAATGAAACTCCTTCGTGCTTCATCTCTTGAAAATTTTGATGCTCTGTCTTAGAAATGGTGTGACCTACGACATTCTTCCTTCATCACAAAAGTTTGTTCTTCTGCCAATTCCTTTCTTCAAGAAGAACTCACCCTGCGTGCCTCTTCAGTGTAGCCTCCCCAAGGAAGCTCAAGTTACCCTCTAGGATCTACTTGGCTCCTGGGGGTATCTCACCCCCCTTACTTAGTTGTTGCCTTAGAATTCTCCAATCTGCAGTTATGAAAGAAGATGTCACTTTTTTTCTACCTCCCAAATGGCTCTCTCCTTTGGTTTTATAGGTGTGCCCAACTCCCAACTGACACGCCCCTTCCAATCGTTGCACTCGTTTACCATGGATTTGACACGTCCCTTAGTTGTTTTTCCCACTTTCAATTCTGGTCCGACTCTTGCCGATGGGCGTGTGTCCCTTGAGTGAGTCGGTCGATTTCGCCCAAGCACGCTCGCATCCCTTAGTCGACTCGTCAAGTATGTTTCTTGGGCGTCCAATCCAGTCTTGTTTGTTCGTCATCCAATCCTTCATCTTGGTGTCCAATGCACGTTTTCCCTTCATTTTGTCAGCGCCCCTTGGTGCGAGGAGTGCCCAAGGCATCCAAGCTTCCCAACTCATATTTCCTTCCTTCATTTCTATTAGTTGTGCACCCTCCTTGCCGAAGCATCTAATTGGTACCAACCAGCCATTCCATCTTTTGGTGGAACGTCCACCTTCGTTTAACCATCCGTTTTTTCAGTAGGGTACACATAGCTTCTATGGGGCGGCCACCTAGCCTACTTCTTCGGTCAAGTCACCATCTTAACCTCCGTTCACGAGTCTTTTTGGTGAAGACATATTTGCCATATAAAAGTTATTTTGGATTCTTGGGTTGAATCGAGCGCTCCCTTTCCTGACTTGCTCATATCAACCTGCAGTGGATCGGAGCGTGCGCTCAGGTCAAGTCGTGAGGCATTACAATTATCTTTCATAAATAACAAATAATTAAAAAAAATAATTGAATACAAAATTTACGGAGATGTTTTTTGGATTATCTTATTAAACCGATTTTAACCCGTTAGGAAAGGCCGAGAAGGGTTCAATTTTCATCGTTGATCGGTGCCCTCAAACGACCCATTTGGAAAAATCAAGATTTTTTGAATACGCCACGATGTAAGCTGAAAGAGAACGAAAGCTTGCCAACGACAACCTCCCTTCGAAAACACTACACAACAGATCTTGATATGAGCAACTCTGCGGGAAGCGACGAGGGTGATTAAAAAAGTTCAGAAAGACATTGGATCTACGGGAGTAGGGTCCAATTATGATGGCTTCATCAAAGGTAGTAGTTTATGGAGTGGGCTAACTCGACATCAATCTTTCTTTTCAAGTTATTTTTTCGGTATTTTTTCTCGGGATGCGGTTTTAAATTTTCAGCCAATCTAGAATTCTGATCGATTTTCTGAGCATCTGGGTTGATTTAAAATGGGGCAAAACCCCTGGATAAAAATTTTGAATGCATGGAACTTTGATCCAGGCGAAACTCACACCACCCCTTAAAATCTGGCCAGATTCAGACCCATTTTTTTACTTGAAAAACGATTATGTTTTCTCTTGAATTAGCTTACTCCGTAGTTTACACAATTATGGTACCTAGTTATCGTTATGGTATCTGATAACTGAAAACCAAAAAACCGTATAGAGGATCTGGGGATCTGCACCCATCGACCTCATGAAGCGCGTGGTTAACAGGCATTTGACATTGTATCCATGTTTCTTTTGGGTAACATGTTTCCACTGACATGATTCTGTATAACTTAATTCTCTCCTTTTTTACATGGATGAATGTCATTTCCACTGTGAGAACACATCGTTATTCCTAGAAACTTCTCACTTTAATCATTGACTACCATTCCTTCTCCAATAGATTTGGAAATGTTTAATGTGTAGTTCATGTCTAATAAGATTTATGATTTCTTATCACATTTTCACACCCATTTGACTGTGGAGAGGCACTCAAAACCGAAAACAATAAAATACATGTTTTTTCTCTTACCGACTGTGGATGTTGGGATTGGCGCAAGGTACACGCTTTTTCTTCTCCATTATTAAGGTGGGTTTATAATATTGAGGTTTGTATTGCCTCATGAATCCATCAAGTTTCACTAACCTCTACTTCATTCTTAACCACCTCATTCTATGAAT